>OU343224.1:3001173-3170827 GCA_910596185.1 Chrysanthemum makinoi
ATGTTTTGATTTATGAGTTACTTACAAACCTGTTGAAGTCATAGACCGCGAGATTAAACAACTGGAGCAAGACGTATTCCCATTTTTAAGGTTAAACAAGTGTCTCATGAGACTTGTCCATTGTTTTCCAAATAACTCATCATTTCCTTTTTATAAGACATGCAATCTCACTTCACTTGTTATAACTTTTCATTTCCCTCCCAAGATGATTTCCTCTCCTTCCTCCTTGCTCCTTGGCTGCCATACCATCTCAAGACCAAAACCATCATCATCAAAATTTTCTTGCATCAAAATCTCGTGCATCTCTTCTAGTTTCAAGTCCTAATAAGTTTCCCTAACTCCTTTTGATCTCATTATTATGTTTTCAAAGATTTTACTAGGCTAGAGCTAACCAACTCTTCAATGCTTGATTTAGAAGAGCTTGATCAAGTTTCATAGGATTATTGGTTAATTAGGTTAATTAGTTAGGGTCAATTGGGTTTGATTTGCAAGAGTCGTTAGCTATAGGATTATTAATCTTGTTTTTCACCTTGAATTGTTTATCAAAACCACTCTAAATTTTTATTTAAAAACCATTGAGTTCTTGGAAATTTAGTATTTGAGCTTCATGATTGGTCCTTGCATGTTATACACAATAACCCATTTAAAAAGGGGCTAAAACCTATTAAAGCATCATACTTGTCTCAAATGTCATTTCGACGTAGCGAACAAAAAAAATAGACCCTTTGCTCACTTATCTCGTCTATTTTGTCTCTTATGATACATTTATTACTCCCAACAACCGGTATAGTCCACGTTGGCAGTTACTAGTCCACCTCAACCTCAACATTAATTTCCCCTTTTCCACCTCAACCTTATTTTAACGTTTTTTTTTGTTCCACCTATTACTTTACCATTTACCTTTCCCAAATTCATTTCACATCTCATGAACCCTAAAAACCAAGTCTTTCAATTCACTCTAAATTACAAACTGAAACCCAATTCCATTACATAAAAAAATAGTTTGTTACTAAAATGGCTTCATCATCTTCCTCATCTCGTTATAATCGAAGGAGATATACCAAAGAATAAATTGCTCGTTTGACTCATTGTACTTGTAAGTTCCCAATCTATGAACAGGTGTCATGGACTCCTGAGAATCCTAAGAATCCTGGTCGAAGATTCAAAGTGTGTCCCACCCGTGTAAGTTCCAGATTCATAATTTGTTGTGTTTATTGTTTTAGTAGTTTTGTTAATGACAATTGTTGTACAATGTGTATAGAATAAAGATAAAAAATGTGAGGTGTATGAATTCCTTGCTGATGAGTTACCATCACAATACTACAAAGACCTCATGTACAAGCTTTATAAGGAAAACCAGATTTTGGAGTGCAACCTAGACAGTTTAAACCACCAAGAAGATTGTCAAAAGGTAGTTGCAAACAAGCACAACGATGATCTACCCTTGGAACAGATTTACAAATAATTGAATGCCTTAAACTTGAAAGGAAAAATGTACGACATGTTCATGGTTGGTTGCATCTGCTTCATGGTTTTGGTTATGGTCTTCATTGTAGTTATCATTGTTATGTCTGTTAGAAAGTAGTTAGAAAGTAGTGGTTGTGGTAATGTAGTGTATTGTGGATTAGTGTATTTTATTATGGACCAATTGAAGCTATTTTTGTTGTATTCTATGATCAATGAGATTGGGCATATTGTATAAGTTCATTAGTATTGTTTTTGTAGCAAATTACCAAAGTTTCTTGTATACTGCTATAGGCTTGTTGTTGAGAGGTTAATGACCAAAATGGGCCATTACAATATTGTTTTTGCAGCAAATGACCAAAACCTTTGTAGCAGTCAAAAACAATATTGTAATGAAGTTTTATAAGTCACCTTCAAACTACATGATAACATAAGCAGATTACAAATTCTATGTGCAACAAATGGTAAAAATATATTACCAATAGTATGTGCCGCAAAAGGGGTAAAAGCTTCAAATAAAGTGACCAAAGTACTGCACATACTACTTTTTGTTGTATATGCAGCAATTGGTGTAGCCTACATACTGGTTACCAAATTACCAATTAGCTTTTCAACCAAGATATAACAAGTGTACAATACAAACTCATTCATATCTGATAAGGATTTAAAACGTACACTTTTAAGGGGTTTTAGGTCTCTTGGAAGCAAAATGTTGGAATGATGTATTTTTGGATGAAAAGGAGTGAATATATGAAGAAAATGGCTAAGTCAAGATCAAGACACTCAAGCTGTTAGAATTACACCCGGCTCCCAAACAAGGGGCTTGCCGTCCATTTTGTGACGGATCGAGCTAATTTGCTATTTTACACCGCGGTGTCGTGCTTTGAAGAGTAAGTCGCGAAGACTTTCTTCTCGGGCGGCCTAGATCCGTCAGGCGAGTCACTCGCGAGTACGACGGCGTCACAACCACAACGTGGCGCCGTCCCATGATGACTCGGCAAGACTAAACCCTAATGGCGACGATCCGACGGCGTCCCAACTATAAGGTGATGGCCGTCGCATTATATAGAAGTTGAATTTTCGGACTTAGAGAGGTAGACTTGTGGAGTAAAACCTAAACGATTTTGGTCTAGTTTGGACAAGATCTTAGGTTCACATACCCTATTTTACATCAAGATAAGTAATTTACTTCATTGATTTCATTATGTCTTCAATCAGATGTGTTATTAGCATGTTTTAACATGTCCTACTAAATTTCTTGTGTGTTTGCTTAGATCTATGAAACCTAGTTATTAAATATTGATTGGTTTTCTCTTATTTTACTTGTAATTGGCTTAGGTTCGCACTAGGTCATCGTTGTGTTTTAATGCTTGGAGTAATCTTTGTGAAACTTAGTTTATAACCACCTAGCGTAATTGTAGGCTAAATATCCAAAGATAACCTTAGTGTTAGTTTATGAATCCTAGAGATCTCGTGGGCAATAACCTTAAGGTATTGTCAAAGAGTTAGGATAAAATCATACCTACTGACCTTAGAAGACACAACGCAGCTTAGAATAAGGACGTTACAATTCAACGACCAATAAAAGATAACTAGGGAGTAATAGTATCTAGGTAGACACATTTTAATCATCAACACACATCAATAGACATAGAATACCCCTAGTTTAGATAATTAGATAAGTAGAGTCCAGAAAGTGCCAAACCCCAAATCCAAACCCCGAGATTTTATCCTTAGCTTTCAGTTATAAAAGATAAAAATAATATTCTCAACCTCAAACATTAGCGTAGTACATCTCTCACTAGCATTCCTATTCCCCTAGAGAATGATATCAATACCGGAAGCACCCAATACTACACTACAACCATTAGGTTCATTTTGCAGGTGAAAAACTTGCTCGGCGAAAAGGAAGTTTCTTGATCCTAACGCGTTATGCGTATCCAGTTTTGGTGCCAGCTGAGAGAATAGAATAGCTAGTAGATTTCTATCTGCTTAGGTTTCCTTGCTTCATTCCTATCAAGTGATATTTTTCTCTTTAGCTTCCTCGTATCATCCCCTTTTTGTGAATTTATTCGAGTATCACTTTCTTCATGGAAGGTGATAACCCGCCACCACTCATCAATCCACCAATCATTATCCCCCAAGAGGCGTGACTCTTGGTGAGAATACTCTAGGCCAAGCCACCAAGGCTATAGGAACACTATTGAGCTCTCGTCAAGCTCAAACTACGGCCTTCATCCGATACCATCCGTTGGTACAAAACGGATGTGCATTCCATGGACTTCGCTCAAGATCCTAATCAAAGATCTCAAGGATTTCCTTAAAATAGTCGATTCCATCGACCTTGATGCTACTACTCGGGAGACCACGCACTTTGTTGGGAATAATCCGTTACCACGGATAGTTGTGGTTTACACTGCTTGGTTAAACACTAGTAGTGGAAACGTATTCCCAATCAAGTTCTTCATTACCACCGCTATCGGTTTGTATTAGGGTTAAACGATCTAGATAAGTATAGACTAGATCTTGTGTATATTCTATTATGTTAGCTTTATACTTATCTTGTAAAGGACTCCTTGTTGTATAAAGGAGATCCTAGGTCATTGTCTTAGGCATGCGTATAATATTGCAATATTACCTACTTAAGCTTCAAGGTGTAACCCTAGTGATAAGCTAAGATCACTCGTATATTAATATGAGCTTTTGTGTTAACTTGTGTTTATTCTCATACATCATATAATTCGCCTTCTAAGTATTACTTAAGTAAATTCCGCTTGTTTGATAATATTATACAAAATATCATTGACACAAGGAGAGTGTCCGGATCCATCAAGTGGTATCGAGCCAGTTCGATATTTTGTTTTAGAAGATCCAAAGAATTAGCTTAACTCACTCACTCAATTCAATGGAGATAGAAAACAACCAATCAAACTTTCTTCTACACTCGGACTCCCTAAGCTTAAGCTTAATGAGTTTGAGATGTGGAGGATATGGATTGAGCAATACTTCCTCATACCGTGACTATGCTCTATGGGAGATCATTCAACTTGGTGATTCTTTCAAATGCACCACTACTTCAAAAGTTGGTGACGCAGATGTTGTGAAAGTTTCATGCCTAAATCAAATGTGAAAAAAGCTCAAAAGAAGAATGATCTTAAAAGCTAGAAGTCCATTCGTGATGACTCTTCCTAGAGACCGATTATTGCATTCAAATAGTTCAAGACGCTAAAGAATTGTTTGAAGATTTTCGTGTTTGGTGGTAATGATGCTACAAAGAAGACTCAGAAGACATTGTTAAAGAAACGTTATGAAAACTTCTACTTCAAGCAATGACTCACTTGATAGCATTTTACCAAACTTGAAGATTGTTACACAATCGTCGTTTGGCATTGAGGTAGAAAAGGAAGACCTCAATTTGAAGTTTAAGAAGTTTGCCTTGAGTTTCAAACCAATGTTACTTGTTGGGAAAACAAAGCAGATATTGAAACAATGAAGCTCAATGATCTTTACAACAACTTCAAACTTATTGAGCAAAGGTTGAAGAAGCGAGGAAACTTGGTACAAGCTCTAGTAGCTTGGCATTGTTGTCTCATGCTTGACGGTGATGATTCTGAAGATGAAAGTGATGATGATATTGCCACTGTAGGTTCTAAAGTTTCCACTTGCAATGTGAATATTGCCACCGGCAGTCAAAAAAGAAGGTTGCTAGTATTGGAGATCCTACCTTTTATGCTTTTATCTCCACCCAAGTTGATGGCTCTCTCTTAACTCATGAAGACATAAAGCAAATCGATGAAGATGACTTGGAGATGGATATAAATGGCAGATAGCTCTTAGCATGAGGGCTAAGAAATTCTACAAAGAAAGCCTATCCATTAATGGTGATGATACTACGGAGCTTGATAAAGAAAGTGGAGTGCTTTAACCGCCACAAGTTTGGACATTTTGCTAGAGAATGTAGAAGACCAAAGACCAAGGACAATGAGTCTACATGGTACAAGCAAAAGAAGGGACCAAGCGTGGAAGAACAAAAGGCAATGTTAGCTATTGATGTGTGAGCTATGATTGGAGTTTCATGCTGATCTTGAAAGAACACACGAATCTTTGCTCTTGTTTCCGCTAAAGTTGCTCTTATGGCTTTCTCTCGACTCTGAGGTACAAAACTCAAATGTTGCTCTAAAACATGTAGGGCTGCTAGAGAAGTTGAAAGACTTAATGATTTGTATTCTAATGAAAGACAAGAGTTATACACTACTAATTATACTTTCTAATCTTAGAGCCATGGCAGTTTTAGAAAACAAATAGAACTTTCAAGAAAATGAGTCAAAATATAGTGATGATATGATTCTTCTTAGAAGAGAGTTAGATCATACAAAAGCTGTGAATGATGCATACCAAATAGAGCTTGAAAAGCTTCAAAAAAAACTGAAAATATCAATTTAACTCTAGACACATGTTATCATCAGTCTAAGTCAATTGATAAAATTTATGTCTCAAGTATTTAATAAAGCTAAGTCCGGTATGGGTTATAATACTGATTACCACTAAGAAGGTGTTCCATCCGCGTCGGTATAGATTTAGCTCATACAGGTTTAGAAGACTTTAAGGAACTTGAAAGAGAATATGGTCCTTTAAAGGACACCAAGTGGTGAAGAGAGGAGAAAGTAAGCTTGATTATGATATTTTGAGAGTGTTAGTGACTCATCATTGTTGATAGAATGTTAAAAAGAATGTAGAGACTACTATCCCAAAAGTTGTTAATATCAAGTATAGAGGAACCTAGGAAACAGCTTAATAAACCTAGACAAAGCTGTAAGGCTGAGATGTATAGGCACAAGCCTACAGCTGCTAGGGGTAACCAGAGGAGTTGGAATCATGTTAAATCTCAACAACTAGGTAGTGATTTTGTTATGAACAATAAGGCATGCTATATGTGTGGTAGTTTTGATCATTTACATGCTTATTGCTTATCATGTTGGGAGAAATCTATGGGTATAAAAGGGTGGAATCTACTTGGTATCAACATAATGTACACCCTAATTCTAATTGAAAAATGGTCCCAAGAGCAGTTCAACTTAGAAGTGGCCTCAAAACGTTTGCCACTACAAAAATTGTTAACACTTCACCCTAAGTCACTGCTAAAAGTGCAAACACCAAAGCAAGTTTTACAAAATTTGCACAAACAGGAAAAAGAACCTTTCAAGCTAAAAGGTTAATAATAACCAACAGTGGGTACCTAAAGAAACTAGCGCTTACTGCTCATTCAAAAGTTACACCGCAAGGGTTTTAAAATAAGAAAAGGGGGGACATGGGCAATCCGTGAAGGCCTCAAAGACGTTGGGAATGGAAACCAAAAGGAAATACCTCTACAACCAATCCTAATGGTGTATCAATGACCTTTGATAGATTTAACTATATTGATACACGAGGCATATCCAAGTCAATCATGGCTTGGGTCCCCAAAAGAACTCTTTACTCTTATGTGCGTGAACATCCAAGGACAAAAAGGTCGATCAAGGATACGATAGTGGGTGTTCAAGGCACATGATGGCAACAAGTCCTATCTTTCGATTTTGAGCATTATGATGGGCAGATGTCGGTTTTGATAATGAAGTTAGTAGAACAAGATGTGTGATCAGAACACTAAAGATAAAGGAAAGCATGGATTATTATTATTATTACAAAGCGCGAGAGTGCGGTAAAATCCATGAAGTACGAGTACAAACATCACTACATCAATCGAAATCAACTACCAACAACCTACTCCAAACACATGTTTCCTAACCCATCCCCTTCCTACCCATCATCAATCCTTTGGCTTGAAAGCCCCAACTTGGCATCACCTTAGGAGCACCACGCATGTTAATCCAGTCATACACCCTAGGGCTTGCTAAACCCATCACCACTATACCAAAGGTGGTGAGGGATGATGAAGGAACTGTTGATGATGATGGTAGCAATGGTAGAGAGGTGATGATTGCAGTTCTTCGGAGAGCTACTTACAGAGGAGAACACTCAGGACTCTTCCAGGTCTCATCATCAGAACATATGGAGACACATAGGAGTGATCTCCGAGCTATCTTCTTTGATTATTGCATCCCGAGGCTCGTTTGTAGAAGTGATGAAGGTCCAAGAAAAAGGATTTAAAAGAGCAAGTGAATGCTTTCTTCCAGATATAACAACTTCTCATACTCCTCTTTTTCAACACTCTCGGGTTTTCAATACAAAATCATCCCGAAACTATCGATGAACCTGCTAGAAGAAAGATTGATTGGACTAGATTGACTCATGGTGTTGGCAAGTAATGATCTTTGAGGGTGAAAGTTTTGGAGTATGTGATTTGAGTGGTTTGTGTTGAATGATGCATTTAATAAATATTAAGTTGGATTCAAGAAGTTAATGAGGGGAAGGTGCAAGTAGTTGAGGAGTAAATTGGAGTCATGTATTCTTGGAAAATGTATCAATGCTTAAGTGTTGACTTTATTGAGTATAGCCACCTGCTTAATTTTCAATATATTAACCATTGCCAATAGTGATTCCGTGTTTGGTTTATGTTAGTGAATTACAGTTTGAAGGATTCTTTGCTTACAATAGTTACTCTCTGGTGAATCGATGCTCAAGGTTGTTTAGATTCTATCAAAGTAAGTCCACTTTGATGATTCTCCTGAAATTATTTTATGGGAACTATATTGCAACCGATGGTAACGTACTTTCAGTGGAAAAAGGAAAAACAAAGGAACTTCATTACTAACACATAATTCATTACAACCAAAAGTACTCCTAGTCAAAACACAAAAACTAAAACCTAGCACATCCTATACCTATCTTGCCTATTCCATTGGCCCTCTTTGCCCACTAGTCATGTTTATTCTTCTTCGATCTCTTTCTCTTGTTTTCATAAGTGGATTGCATTCTTGGACATGGAAGCCCAAGAATTTGTGGAGGAGGTCTTGGTAGCATTGAGGAGCCTTGTTGGAATGGATATTCATTGGAGATAAATGCTTCCAGTGCTATTGAAAGAGCTTTTGGCAACTCTTTAGCCATAGAATAGATTTCATCATTTGCATCATCATCATCCGATGAATCGAGTAGAACTCAAGAGATTTTGCAGCCTAGCGCAGGGCTTTCTTGAGTCTCTTTGGTATATCTTTTGGATGAAGAGCCACATACCGGTGGAAAGTATCCAAACCATCCTAATGCTTCCGGACGATGATTCGATTCAATGACATACTCTTCTTCCAAATTCAGAAAAGAGATGTTGATAGTTTTGGAGGGATTGCTCATGCTTATGGTTTTGGGGATATTGTGTTTGAATGAAAATTGATGAAGTTTATCTTAAGCCAAGCCTCCTTATATAGACAAAGTCGGTTGAAGGGTTATTTAATGAAGATATTTACTTTTTCCTATTTTGGTAGGTTAAGGAGTAAATATAGATATTATTGAGTTGACTTTGGAAGATATTTTGCTTGTGTAATGGTTTGGTTAAAGGTAATTTTGGTTAATATCAAGTTGGTTATTCTCATCTTTTACTAATATGTATATCAAGTTTTGATGAGGAGTTGAAGTTAAAAGGTGTATATCTGAGATACACAACAAATGGTTATTGATTCACCATGTCTAATACACATAAGAATCAACTAGTCCGAAAACGACTCTTGGTAAAGACTTGACAAATTCGTTTATGGTTGATAGTTTACCAAAACTATATGGTTATCAACTCACCATATTCTTTATGATTAAGAGTTGGCTAGTCCATAGCAAACTGGCTCATGGTAAAGGCATATCAAATCCGTTGATAGTCGCCGATAGTTTGCTAAAACTTTAATGGGAGCGATATTGTTTTCTAATGATTTTATTTTCCACTTTGCTTTTGAGATTTTTGTGAAAAATTACCCTTGCTAGTTCACGTTTCCAATGACAATGTTATTTTACCAATTGTTGTTTAGCCGTTATGATTATGTCAAGGTAGTTTATTTTTTACTAGCTTAGAAAGTAACCATCGATAGTTATATATATTGGGTTAAAATTTTAAGTAAATTATCTTCTTTCTATATTATAACTACTTTCTAAAGATAATTTTACTAGCATCACTTCTAAACCCTACCCCTATATATCTTTTTCTCTCAATTGGCTAGTCATTACTTCAATTCTTACCGACATAATAATATTTTTTATCAAAAGTTTCTATGGCATCTTTGAAATTTGCAGATGAGCACAACCTAGTGGCCTATCTACAAAAGTCTAACGAGAAGAGTGGCCTTGTTTTTCATCGTTGTGGACTTTCTTCATACCACTCATATAAGGTATGCATTGCTTTAAAACCCACAATCTATATCTCTCAAATCAATGCTTTGGACTTCTGCCTACCCATAACACTTGAGATTGAGATACACATGAACCAGATGGATGCTCTAAGAGTCACCGTAGATGAGGTAACTATTGATGTTCTTTGAGGCATCCCGAGAAGTACTTCACTTGGAAGATCTCAATGGTCTCATCACATTACCTATGTCTGAAATTCATGATACTTTATCATCCGTGGGTATGATACCACCTACGACAAAAGGCTACTTTCAAAAAGAGTGGATTTTGTCCCCAATGGAGATTTTTGATTCATACTTTGTTACATTGCCTTAGTCCTAAGAAAACATCTTATGAGCAATTTAGTTCAACCATGGCTTATCCTTTGGTTTGTCTAGTCACCGATAAGATTTTCAACTAGTCCAACTATATTTTTACAAGTATGAAAGGCAATGTCTGAGTAAAACCAAATTTTAATGTATCCAAGGTTTGTGCAAAATTGTGCTAAAAGAATTTCAACGCAACCTAATACTACTTGTTTATCAAATCAGTTTCCTAAAGCCTAAAGTTTTCAAAATTTGAATAAAGATGGCAATATGATTTTTACACCTCTCCTACCTCAAATGCTTGCTAAAATTTCATCTAAACAAAACACACCCATAATTAATGTTCCCAACATTGGTTATACCCCACCAGATTTCAGAACCTATGAGAGAAGGTCTAAAACAGACAACTCCTCTCATGACAACACACAAGAAGTTTTCAGACCTTATGGTCTAGGAACAAGCAGCGGTGGTTCTAGACTTCCACCTAGTCCTACTATGGAGGAATCTGGACCTTTGCCCTATGATTCACCTCTTGATAGGTAACACGAGTTGAAGTGTTGAGGGTGGGAAACCAATGGAATTGATGGTTTTGTGTACCAAATTAGCAAAGCAGGTTGATTCTCTACAAAGAGCTTGGCTACTTGCCATGAAGCATGCCAAGGATGTTCAACTATTCAAGACAGAGATTCATACTTTAAAGGAAGAGATGCAGAGGTTGAAAAAAGCACAAGCAGTGACTAAGAATGGTGATTTCACTTCATCCTCACGCTTCGATGGTGATTCACCGGGATCATGATTTGGGAAATTATTCCAAACAGGGGAGGAAAACAGGTTCTGACACTGAGGGGAGGACAATTGATTTTGAAGATGAAGGAGATACAAGTAAAGGAGTGTTGGAATCACTCCTAAACAGTATTTCAAGTATTTATATTTCATATGTAATAGGTAGCTTTATTATGGCCTTTATGTTTGTTTAAGGTCAAGCTTATAGAAGGCCCATAAGCTTAGGCTCAAGCCCAATAAGGAATAGGGAAGGAGAGGGAGTGTTGCCCTAGCTCCTTGCCTATATAAACTATGTAATAACCTTCATTTGAAGGTTGGTTGTTCAAGTTCTTTTCTTTCATATACACCTCACGCCTAAACCGTATACTATATTGTGTGTGTGTGTGTTTGATACTTGTTCAATCGCCTCATCTCCTTTCTATATAACTTGTGTTGTAAAACTAGTGACCTAACAAAGGTATCAATCGCCAAATAGTTGGGTGTACTCGTTTGTTTTTGAAGTTTTGGTTTTGGTCTGTCTACGCGTAAAGATAACTCTTTGGTTATCTTAAAACTTCGTTTTTACTTTTTAATCCAAGAATCTTGTACTTTCAATGTTTTGAGGTGTTAAAATACTTGTTTTTGGCAAAAAGTTTCAAACTTTACGTGGATTACGTTTTTAAGCTTGTTTTGTTCGTTGGGTGTCGTTCGCGTATCCCGCTTAGCGGTTTTGGTACATCAAAATTCACACTTTTGTGTTCTTTTGGTACTATTGAAGCTATTCCATAACAAAAATCTGGTTTAGAAACAAATTTGGGCAAAATCAAAGTTACGAGTAATCCTGGCGTATCAAAACCCTAAAATTACGCGTAAGATTTTTCCTTGGTTTGATCTTCATTTTCCCGGTTTATTCCGTGTTTTCTTACTTGGATAAGTCTGAAAATACGTCAACTTTGGATATCTTTTGCCTTGTGAAGTGTAAAAGATCATTTGAACAAAACCCTAAAATTACGCATAAGCATAAGCTTACGCCAGAGAAATTCTATAAGATTCACTTCGCCGTAAACTAAGGTCTCGCATAAGGTAATCCTACCTAACTTTCGCCTAACTTTTGTCTACATAACTTTAGTGCTTTTATCCTACTTACGCAGTAAGCTAAAACCTAACGTAACTCCTCATTGTATACGCGTAACTTTTGGTGTTTTTCGCGCATAAGTGCTACTTGGTTCTTGTCTTTTCTAAACTAAGGACACTTCATCAACAAAGGTTCATTCGACTACAAAGATCCATTTTACCACACAAGTTTTTCAACATGTCACAACCACCATACTCTAACTATTTCCCTTACACTTATCCTCAACGACAACAACAACTAAGTCCACAACATCAACAATGGAATCAACAACAAGCAATTTATCAACAACAATTTAATCAACAACATACTCCACAACTTGCTGCAAATCCACAACCTCATATGGTTCAACCACCACCAAGTCTTCAAGTTCAACCCTACACAAATGAATTCAATCAACATCCATCAAGGAACACTATGAAGGAACCCACTTGGTTTGCAAAGATGTGTGAAGCTTTAAATAGCTAACAATCAATTCATGAGGCTGGATCACTAGATAGACCTCCAATGCTCACTCAAGGAAACTACGATCAATGGGTGATAAGGTTCTTTAGGTTTTGTGATCAGAAGAAGCCACATGGAAAGTTCTTAAAGAAGGTTATCTTAGAAGGTCCATTTGAGATGCCTACTATCATTGTACTCGGAGATCCAAATGCCATTCCACCAAGAGATGAACAAACAAACATTGCTACTTATTTAGCACTTGAATCCTCAAGAACTTCTACACTATGAAGCCGATGAGCTTGCCATGGAATACATCCTTTTAGGATTACCAAACCCAATTCTTAGTAGTGTTGATGCTCAAAACGCGCAGAAAATGTGGGATCACATTCGTCTTCTTATGGAAGGATCTATACTCAATCAAGAAGATTTGGAATCCAAAATTTACTTGGCTTATGAACACTTCATGATTGAACACGGAGAGACACTAGAGTCTTATCATCACCGATTTTGAGACATCATCAATGATTTGGATAAACACAACATCATCATGCCAAGAATTGCAGAGAATACTAAGTTCCTAAGTAGTAGTCTTGGTCTGAATGGGAGAAGTATGTCATTTTTCTCCGTCCAGCGAAGAACATGCATCATTCTACCTACGGATTGTTGTACGATTACTTGAAACCTCATGAAAAGGAAGTTGATCGGGAAAGGATTCTCCGTGCTCAAATCGCTCCACCAACACATCCGAAAAATCAACAACAACTTGCCTTATATGCTCAACAAAATTATTCTCCTCAACCAGCAACTCAACCAACTGCTTCAAACCCACCAACATGATCAATCCATCAACCTCAACAAAATCGGTTGGTCCCATACAACAATGATGATCAAGCACTTCAAAATGAGGAATCCGATCCGTTCGAAGCATTGCAACAAGGATTTGCTATGATTGCTAATGCCTTTAGCCGTTATACCAACAAATCCAACAACCGTATTCGTTCCTCATCTAATACAAGGAATCAAGTTGTAAACAATGGACGAAGTTGAAGTTCGAGAATCGTGGTTATGGTGCCGATGGGCGGTGGTCAAGGGTTTAATCGCCGTGGGTAGGAATAACAAGAGCTCAAATGGTGGAACGCGAAATGCTCAAAATGGGTTGAATGGTCTTCGATGCTACAACTGCAATGAGAAGGGACACTGGCTAATGCATGCCCAAAGCCAAGGACTAAGGGCGTGCTTATTTCAAAGAAGCTCTTCTTTGCTCTTAAGGATGAAGCTGGTGGAACTCTCGAGACAAAAACAGCTTTATGGCAAATCTGACGAGATGATGATATGGAGGACTTGAGGGCCAATGCATTGTTATGTTGATGGCTAAAATGCGCGTTACACATGAGTGACCAGGCCGAGTGTATGATGTGATGGCTTGTCTCGTACCGAACAAACCATATTTATCTCGATCTCATATCTCCGCCAACATCAGATCCGGCCCGGCTCAGAATGTTCAAAATGAGTCGTCCACATCTCATTCCGACGATTTTCAACTAGACCCGTAGTTATATTTGACGATCAAGATGACCAAACGGTTTCCCTTGATAATCAAATTGACTCCGTGGTTATACTTGAGGATCTCGGTAATGATCATGTTGTGACTCACATTGAACACGCTTGAACTTTTGCCTCATCCAGATTTTGCTTAATACAAGACCAACAAACCATAGTGAAGAATGTCGTGCAATTAATCAGGGGACTTGAAAAGTAAAAATGCCTTGTTAACAGGATTTTGAATGTTTACAAAAGCAACTCAACTTTTTCAAAACTCAAGAAAAGCGTGAAAACGGTTTTGAAGGTAACTTTGCCAAATCTTATCAAAACGAAAATATTTAGAACGACAGATCGTGATCTAGCCGCAACAGAAGAATGCTTTGTTGTGCGAAATAGAACAATGAAACATGAACATAAAAAGCAAATTAACGCTCACCTTGGAAAATCAAAAAGCTAAAAGTGAGTTGTTAAATTGTCAAAAGCGTTCTCTGCATACAAAAAGCATTCAACGAAGCGAATAGATGATCATCTTGAAGAAATCATCGGCTTGCAAAACAAACTTAAAGAGTTTAAAAGCATTTGTTTACAAACATGGCGAGTCTTCAGTCACGACCATTGAAAAGTTTACTTTAAACCAAATGGATATGGACCGAATCTTGCTGATTACAAACCTAAGCTTTCAACCAAAGCATTCAAACCAAATCTGAAGTTTCCAGGTGCACAATATAAAATTGATAATTCTGTTCTGAATGTTGTTGAATATCATCGTCAAGAGGAATTAGATCACGAAAGGCGAGTCGATCAAAATTAAAAACCGTTGTTTACAACAAACCTTTTAATTATTCAAAACCGGTCACTTTCGTCACACCAACGGATTCTTCTAACACACCAAGAGTTATCATCAGAACACATGAGTCTTCTATTGTTAATCCCAAAGCAGACTTTGCACAAACTTATGGTCCTTTACCTTCCATTAGTGAAGTAAACTCACAACACGAAAATCAAAAATTCTTGATATTTTGACATTTTCATGGATGACCTCAAAATTTTACAACATGAGATAGAATATCGATCTGAAATCAAAGTTGAACATTTTCAATCGCCCGCGAGAACAAAGAGACATTTTTCGGAAAAATCTTTTACCTAATGTTAAAAACTTGAAAAGTTGTGCAATTGCACAGGAAAGGATTTTCATAAGGAACTTGGGTCATGAAAAGCGTTTTCGAAAAGCGTAAAACATCTATTTCAAACACTAAGCGTAAAAAGAAAATGTTGAGAAAAGATGTTGATCGACTCTTGGAAGATGTCATCCGTGGCGATGTTCAAAATGCGGTGTTATTGAATTCTTTGTCATATGCATTTGATAATATCTCTGCTGATACTTTGTTGCTTCGTGGTAAATGTTGAGAACAACGATAATGTGCTTGGTCGAGTCCTTAAAGTTGAAAACAAACGATTGTCAAACGAACTTTCAAATGCAATACGTCGTCTTAATTGGTGTCAAAAAGATATTCACGATCAACAACTTGCTTTTCAACACAAAATCAACCAATTGCGTGCAAAACCTTCTGATTCTAAAATTGAGCAACCGGATGATCAAAAGCGTGTTTTAAGTGTCAAATCTCAAAATATGAACAAGAACTTGTAAAAGTTAAAAGGAATATGGTGTCATATTTGATTTACTCAAAAGACTCGTGATGAAGCATCAAATGAACTTGATCATTATCTTGCACACACTAAAGAAGTTATGCATTTTCTGGAAATGTTCGAAAATCAAGATCGATTCACACTATCATTCAGTTAAGAGGAATGTTAGGAAAGTATGAACAACTTCCACCAACAATCATTAAGAGATTAGCCCCGTAACACTTAGTACTCATGCACCTAGAATCTCTACTGCCAAATCACAAGTAGCTAACGTGCTTCCTTCTCTTGAAAGCAGAATAGTTGAGCCTTTTCCAAACGTCCGCACTTCACGGCCTAAGAGCACTCAATCGAAGAATAGGAAGTTGCGACCTAAGAAAAGATCAATCAAGAATGCTAAAGTAGAAGAACACCCTAGGACTATGAATAAGACTCACGTTGCCTCCACTATAGATATTAAGCGTCGGAAAATGTAATAGAAATAGTGATGTAACGAATGCTAAACCGTTAAGTACTTTTGATATTCGATCGATGCACCTTGTGATCTTTGTCGTAAAAGTATGAATTCTGATTGCCATGATAAATGTGTTGCTAAAGCTATCATCTCTCGTTTAAGGAATCCTAAGAACAGGAATACCTCTAGGCCCACTAATCTTTCTAAGTTTGTGCTTGGTAGACCGCCATCTTTAGATTCTAAGAACGCATTGCTTGTCCCTCAGTAGCTCGGTTTCCTCCTAGGAATGTATTACCACCTAGTGAATTCACTAAGACTAAAGCAAAGAGTAGTTATAGATGGCGGAAATGGTTATATAACACACTAGGATTTAAGTGGATACCTAAAGCTATTGATGTGTATATCCACTATAGCGCTATGGAACCCTCTAACATTTGGGTTCCAAATCTACTTCTATTCCATCTGGTCGTGTACATTGTGGTAATGCGGTGATCTGATCATTCTTGGATTGTTGATAGCGGATGTTCCCGGCACACATGGACAGCAATCTTAAACTGTTATCAAACTTTATTGCAAAGTTCATTGGCACCTGTCGGGGTTCGGAATGATCACTTCCGCTATCATGGATACTGGAGACTATGTCAATGGGAACATCGAAATTAGCAGGTTTTACTATGTGGAAGGCCTCGGTCACAACTCAACTTTCATGAGGGTCAATTTTGTGATGGAGATTTGGAGGTTGCTTTCAGGGAGAAAACTTGTTTCATTAAGTGATCTACAAGGAAATGACCTTATATGCGGCTCGCGTAATTCTAGTCTCTACACTATCTCTATGCAAGACATGGTTGCTTCTTCTCCCATTTGCTTACTTTCTAAGGCAACATCAACAAAATCCTGGCTATGGCACCGCCGTCTCTCACATCTAAACTTTCAAACCATCACCAACCTTGCTCGACACAAACTAGTTGAAGGACTCCCGATTCCGGTATTCAAAAGATCACCTTTTCTCAGCTTGTGAACAAGGGAAAAGCACTCGTGCTCATTTTCCTTCAAAGGTGGAACACGGCTCTCAGCATGTGCTTCATCTTCTTCACATGGATTTGTGTGGCCCGATCCGCGTGCAAACGATCAATGGCAAACGCTACATCTTAGTAATTGTTGATGACTACTCACGATGGACTTGGGTCTACTTTCTTCGTAGCAAAGACCAAGCTCCACAAATGATCATCACCTTTCCACAAAATACAGTTCACTCAACACAATCGTTAGCCGAATCATCGAAACAGACAAGGAACTAAATTTGTTAACAAAACCCTTTGTGAATTCTATGAGAAAGTGGGAATTCAGCATCAAACATCTATTGCACATACACCAGAACAAAACGGAGTTGTTGAAAGCGAAACCGAGCGTTAGTGGAAGCAAGAACAATGTTAATCAATGCTAAACTTCAGTTACTTATGGGCGAAGTTGCATCTCTGCATGCTATACTCCAAACCGTTCTATGATTACAAAACGCCACAACAAAACACCTTTCGAGCTTGTCCATAACAGAAAACCGAATCTAAAACACTTTCATGTATTTGGATCTCTTTGCTATCCGAATAATGATCGTGATGACTTTGAAAGCTCAAAGCCAAAGTCGACATTGGAGTCTTTATCGGATCTTGTGATAATTCCAAAGGTTTCCGAATCCGGAATCGATGTAACAAAACGGTGATGGAAACGATTCATGCTCATTTCGATGAACTTCGAAATGGCTTCGAGTATAACGACTTAGAACCCTCACAACCGCTTAAACTTCCCTCAACCCCCATCATCACCGAAGGTGAAAGCCCTCGCCTACTCGTCAACAAATGGAAGGTTATTTGCTCCTCCGCTTGCGTGGCGATATTGATGAACGTGCTCGGTGTATCCGGCGTTTCCGTACTGTGGCTGCTGGCGATAATATTCCTATACGATACACACGCTACAACAACTTGTTGAAGATGCACCTACACCGCTGACTCCAACACAACGATTGAACACACCGCTTCCAACAATGATGAACCGTGATGATATTCGGATGAAATACCCCCACGCATTTTGATCCAAATGCGTTCTTCAATCCGTTTGCTAATGAGACTACCGCACGATGTCGCGGAATCTTCAACAAACCATTTGAATCCTCAGAATCGCACAATGTATACCAACATCAACCCTCCACACATAGATGGACGAAAGACCATCCTCCGGAAAACATTATTGGCAACCGAATCAACCGGTCGTTACAAGACAACGTCTTCACACAGACGGTGAACATTGCATTTATGCACTCACCGTCTGCCAATCTGAACCTAAAAACATCAAAGACGCAATGACAAAAGACAACTGGATTGAATCCATGCAAGAAGAACTCAACCAATTCAAACGTCTTGAAGTATGGGAGCTGGTTGAAAGACCAACAGGGGTCTACGTCATTGGTCTCAAATGGATTTGGAAAAACAAATTGGATCTCAAGGAAATGTTATCGAAATAAGTCCGCGTCACGGTGGCTAAGGGTTATCGCCGGGAAGAGGTATTGACTTTGAAGAATCTTTTGCTCCGGTTGCTCGTCTTGAGGCTATTCGGATATTTCTAGCGTTCGCAGCTCATATGAATATGACGGTCTATCGATGGATATCAAAACGCGTTTCTCAATGGACAACTTAAAGAAACGGTTTATGTCACCAACCGATGGATTCGTTGATCCTGAGTTCTCGAACCATGTTTACAAACTGAACAAAGCTCTTTATGGTCTCAAACAAGCCCTCCGGGCATGGTACGATAAGCTATCATCTTTCCTCATTGCCAATAATTTCACCAAAGGCTCGGTTGACCCAACTCTTTTTATACAATATCACGGGAACATATCTTAATTGTTCAAATTTACGTGGATGACATCATTTTTGGGTCTACACATAAAAGTTTTCAATCGCTTTTGCAAAACTAATGAAGAAAAATTTTGAAATGTCCATGATGGGTGAACTTACATTCTTTCTGGGACTGCAAGTTCATCAATCACCCCGTGGTATTTTCTTGAGTCAGTCCAAATATGCCCTTGAATTGTTAAACAAATTTGGAATGAAAACCGGTGACACCTATGCCACACCAATGGCTCATACCAAGAAGCTAGGACGGATTTACATGGGAAATTGGTGGACCCTACAAAATACCGTAGTATTATTGGGTCTCATGTATCTAACACTAGCGAGGGCTGATATTGTCTTTGCCGCTTTATCTATGCTCCCGTTATCGGTCGCGACCAACCTGAAACCCACCTCTCTCGAGGCTAAAAGAATCCTCCGATACATAAAGGAACCATTAACTTGGGGATCGGTATCCAGAAGCGATTCGGTTTTGAACTAATCGCTTTCGTGACGACCACGCGGAGATGCTTAGACTCACGGAAAAGCACTTCAGAAGCTTTACAATTTCTTGGTGATAAACTGGTGTCTTGGCAATCGAAGAAGCGATTGTACATCGCTCATCAACCGGCGGAATATGTAGCCATGTATGCATGTTGTGCTCAAGTCATATGGATGAGAACACAACTCAAAGACTATGGTTATGTATTTGTGAGAATCGATGTATTGCGACAATCGGAGTGCCATTGCAATCTCGTGCAACTCGCGGTTATCAGAAGAAATCAAAGCACATCGATCTTCGATATCATTTCATCAAGGATCACGTGGAGCAGTCTTGTTGAATTATATTTTGTGGGAGCAATACCAATTATGAGATCTTCTCACCAAAGCCTTGCCTCCCGCTAGGTTTAATGAGTTGGTCCACCGATTGGTATGAGGTGTTTGACTCAAGAGGAATTGGATGATCTCCTAAAAACATCTTAAAACCGTCCAAACACCAAATTCTCTTTGTAAAATAATTTTTCAAAAAAACAAAATACAAAATTATAAAACCTGATAAAACAACAAAAATATTCTTCTAATCTAATTTTCTTTCAACATGGCAAGTACATTTTTTCCGTCAACACTTTATTCTTTCAAAATTCAATATTTTTCCGATCAAGTGTTGAGGGAGAAAATAACCTTTCAAAACATTTGTGTACTTGCATGTTATCTTATCTCGGTTGTTTCTTTTAACAAATGGTGGTAAATTTTCGGGTACAATGACACTCCTCGGACTAAATTTATAACCTTTCATTATTTCTCAAGTCGAGGGGAGTGTCGTCAAGTTTCTTTCCTAAAAATCTTTGTTTGGTAACCAAAATGGAAGTTAAATGGCTTTGTTTGAAAAAAGGAAAAGGTGGAGGGACCAAAACTGTCAAAAGATTAAACTCACTTTTAATAAAACACCCTCCCACCTACTTTCACTTCTCATTTATTACAAAACCTAAAACCATCCTAATGCTAAAAATTCACTCAAGAAATCAGTGTTTCTGATCCTCATTTTGTAAGTGGATTAATGTTTCTAACATGTTTTTGAACATTGGTTTTGATTTTCAAATGAATTCAACGGTCAAATCTACTGTTATGAGTGATTTTGTGTTCTTAATGACGCTTGTAAGAACACATGATTATGTGTTATGTGTTTATGGTTAAAAGGAATGTGTCAAAATGTTTTAACAACATCTATGATATTGTTTCTAAGCTCAAAAACAAACCCGATTACGAATTAATGATTTTGAATATTAGGGTTTATGAGTCGAATTGGGTATTTCTAAATGTGAAGTGTTTTGGTCAAAAAGATTGTTGGGTTATGCTCTTGTGTTATTGAATTGATGATTTCCAAGGTCTATAACCACCCAGAAACACAAATTGGTTAACAATTTGAAATTAGGGTTTAAGGTTCTTGAGATTGGGTATTTTTGATTCACTGCAAATTAAGTGTTAAAACTTGGTCACTATGCTCTCACAACATCTAAGATATACCAAAAAAACTTTGGTGCATATTCCATGGCTAGATCTCATATGCGTAGATTTAGGGTTTAGACTACGCGTATGTAGTTCCTGCATAACCGTATCTGTTCTTGCCATGATCCGATTGTTAAAATGAATCTATGTGTTAATAATGATGATGTGATGGTTTTATTTCAGCTTGTTACCAGAAAATCGAATCAAGGTCATTTTACACTCACGCATAAGGATTACCTACGCCGTAGTCATGTTACAGCGTAAGAATAATCCTACGCATAGCTTCTACGTAAAAGTTCTACAATGGACTACGCGTTATCCCGTGGAGGATATGCGTGAACTTGATGACCTCTACATAAGGTCAACTCTTACAGTAGCCTTACGCGTAGGTTAATATATGCCTACGCATAAGGTCTCCTTTTCTCTGCGTAACACTTTACGCGTAAGTTAGGATTCTACGGTAAGTCTACGCCTAAGCATATATCATTCCTCTCGCGCATAACTTTGCCAAAACTACGCAACCGGATTGACCTTCATGATGAATTGTTACTAGTTCAAACTTGTAAATAAACTAATCATATCATCACGTATCCTAAAATGTCACTAATAAACTTAAATCATTTGATATGTTGTGAACAATAAGTGATAAAATAAACTTTAAAACTTAAAGTTAACTAACTCCTGAAATTTCATTGACATCACGACCATTGAACATTGGTATTGAACATACAAGAGACTTAGGACTCGTAACAATCATTGACACTGTACATTCAATAACTAGACAATAAGACCTTCGGTTGACTAACATTATGTCTTTCGATATGTTGGTTCTTTTGGCTAATGTTATTTCGGATCACGACATGGCTGAACAAATGAATGTGGATGCACCCGAAGTTCTCTCCATTGCCGATATCTATCCTCATGGCTATCCAATGAAGATAGGAAAGAATAATCTCCGTGTTGACTTTGACACCTCACCGCTCACGAATCTTCGTGTTTAATTGCTATTGACATTCGAGGACTCATCCGTATCAACATGCTTTCACACTCTGCAACTGTTCCTCGAGATCTACATCCAACAGTTCGGAACACTATGGAAAGGGTCAAAGGACAAAGCTGCTGTGGACGGTGACTATGAATCACAAACAAGTCACCATTACACTGCAGAGACTTACGGGGTGTTCTCCTAATTCCGATGTCGATCCAACCAAACTATATGCCACACCCACTGTTGAGAGCTCACTCTCCACTTCTTAATCAATATCGGTTATGACGAGGCTACAGGAATAATCACCAAGCATTCTCACGTAGAGCTTAAGAGTATTCCTCAACCACGGAGAACTCTACATGATTATCACCAAGTCATTTTCGGTGCGTGGCAGCTATGAGCACCCTAAGCTCATGGAACGCAAATACGGGCATTGGTCAACAAGAAACACATCGCTATCGGCTCGATTTGGGATGACATGATGTCATTTCTCAACAAACTTGGCTCAAAGATTCCCTACATCGGATATACTAAATTGTTGATCCAGAGAGCACTTGGACTTCATCCTGACATTCCCAAGAGGCTCAATGACCCGACAATCACGACATGTTGACGGAACCCATTCTATCTGTTAGAATCAAGGAAACGTCTACAAAGAAACAAGGTCTTTGTGCTCCCGATTTCCTTCTAAGCGAAGATGTCGAAAAGCTCGAATCGTACAAAAGATATCCGGAAGCGAGTCGGACAAGGCAAAGTTGGTCATCTCGACGAAAAATCTTCGAACACCAACAAGGAGAACCAAAAGAGGAAGTGCAGTGAAGTAGCAAGTACGTGAGTCAAAGGAAGTACCCCAAGAGGAACCCTCCTTCAAAGAGGATTGTTCCATCTAAGGAAGCTGCTCCCATCCCAATTCCCAAACCCGAACCTCAAAGAAAGCTTGTGGACGAAAGCTCACGAAGTGTACACGGATGAAGAGATTACCTTCTCGAATGCAGCAACGTGTATCCCTCCTCCAGACTAAACCTCCAAGTCCAATAGTGAACATGGCAAAGGAAAGACTCCATACTTGAGTCTTATGATGAAAGCTGAAGAAGAAGAAGCTACGGATCAATCATACAGGAAGAAGTTTAAATTAGTTAGACAAATTCAAAAAGTCGAAGAATTTGCAAAGATCAAATGGGTGGCCAGGAGGATCGAGTGGTGTCGTCCACTCTTCACCGGTCCCCGATGCGGTTAATCAACCCGATAAGGGATCTGGTGCCACCACTCTTATGCAACAACAAACGCTTGTGAAGGAGTCTCAGATCTTAACTTTGAGGAACCAAAAGAATAAGGCTGAGAAAGAGAAAACATGAAGAAGCTAAGGTACGGACGGAAGAAAAGGCTAAATCGGACATGATGACGAAGAAGATTATGATGACTTTCTTCAGCAGGTCCAACTCGCTTCAAGGAGGATACTACTGCACCTCCAAAGGACCCCGAATCTCCTCATGTCCCCTCCTCATCAGATTCTTCATCTCACTCATCACCACCACCATCAAAAGATCAACAAAATCATCATCCAAATCTGTGAAGAAACCACCTCGATCTTGGATTTCTCAAGCTCATAAACGGATTCACAAAGTGTCAAACAAGTCGAGAAAGAAAAACGTGCTCTACAAAAGCTAAATTTCTTTTTGATCACATACAAAGATCAATTATGACGAGAAAGACAAGATGGAGAAAGAGGAATTTGTTGAAGTTCATGAAGAGACATCGTAAAGAGGAACTGAACGAAATGATCGAAGGTTACACTAACAAGTACCTTCGGGATATCGTTCCTAAAGTCCAAAAGGAACTGGAGAACGACAAAGAGATCATACTCACAAGTTTCTTCTCGACCTTGTCCCGGTGTGACTAGAAATATTTTCAGGACATAACTCACCCCTAACATCGTAGCATTGGTTAAAAATACAATGGCCAAAGAAGTCGATCTCTAAATCGAGTTAATAGCTAAACTTGTGATACAAATGTCAAATGCAGAACGTTTACCGGATGAAGCTAAATTTTTTCGAAAATCTACTTGATTTTCAACTCAGATCATCATGCAAGGAGTCCGCCGATCAACCCAAACGACCAAGAGATGACGATGATAAAGATAAGGATTACTGCACCTAAGCGTCGGCGATGCGGTAAATCTAACTCTATGCCACCTCCTCCACCACGAACTTCTTCTCAACAAAGGCTCCTCCACCTGGTCTTCTAACCGATAAACCTCGGGGCGATTCCGAGTTACCACCGACTCATAAAAGCGGTGATTACTTTGAGTATACGGGTGGTGGCGATGAAGAGGTCCTGAGCCCGACAACAACCCACCTCACCCAAACAAGTCGAAACCAAGATCATCATCAAGGCCTTCCAAAAGAAGAAGAAGACGACTCAGGAGGTCGTCTCATGGCTAGAGGACGATAAAACCGAAGAGTTTGAATGGTTCTCCACACTTGTCAATCAAACTCCCTACCCGGATGAAGGTCAAGAATTGGTAGACGGTTCTACATTGGAGCACGCAAAACTTTTGCAAGAAAAGTTCCATGTGAAGAAAATGACGAAATCGAAGTTGAAGAATCAAGAATGAAGCATTCCAACTTCTTAAAGACAGCTCTGGCGCCTCGAGGTGAATATCATCTTGAGAACATCGACCGAGCTATGTCTAACGACATGGATTGGCTCAATCCGGAAGCAAACATTGACTTCACACAAAGGGACAACCCTCCATACTACACCGATTGGACCAAACCCCTACCGACCATTGGCCAAACAGACGAACCACGGATTCCCTTCCGATACTTCTTTAACAGAGACTTGGATTTTCTCTTACACGGTAGCGATGGTTCGCGGAAATACGCTACATCATTGACTCTTCCATTCCAGTGGCTAATTACTCAAACTGCATAGCTATCGAGGAACGTGCAAATCACTTGTTTTCTCACAACGTGCAAGCATATGCACCAAGATGCATTGTATGGGATTCATCATTGGCACGAACGCCGAAGAATCTACTCTGGTACAGTTCGAAGTCTCAACATGCAGTATATAGTTCTAAGGACATCATGGCCATCAAACACATTGATCTCAAGTCTAAGTGGGACTACTCATTCTTAAAGAATATCATAGTCAAACGACAAGATGAACAGGACTATGGATTCTCCGAGGCTGACTTTGAGAACTTGTCCCTTGATTCGTTGTGAAGTGAGTGGTGAAAAACACAATATCAACGTATATCAAAATAACCGTAAAATTCAACAAATTAACCCTTTAGGAAAAAGGTCAAGCGTGCCAAAACCTCACGGGTGTGATAAAAGTGATACCGAAAAGTGATTTCGGGTCGTCTCCCAACGAGGTGTGAATGGAAGGATTCGTTGAGTTTCGTGATTTGAACTTGAATTGGTTTTAATGATTTAGGATTTGATTACGAAATTCGCAAAATTAATTTAGGAAAGTAATTAAGGAAAAGGAACCCTAATAAACTACAAACTAACTACTACTAAGCCTAAGAAATGATAAATCGAAGCTACACTAAGTCCTAGGGTGCAAAAACGAAAAACGTAAAACAGAAACAACCCGAGCCATAAACGTAAAAGTTTTGCAAATTAACACTCTGGTGTGAAATCAATTTTCCTCGTTCTAATTGACTAAACATAATTTTAGAAAAGACCGGTATTTTTTTGACTTTTAAATTATTTATTACGAATTGAAAACGATTTTACACTAATTAATTGATTAAAAATAGTAAACTAATTAATAAAAATGTGGAAAAATCACATAAAGTCCTCTTAATGCTACCTAACGACCCTAGAAAATTTAAAAATCTGGAAGTTGCTTTGGAAATAAGCTCAAAATAAGCCAAAGTTGGCTTATAAGCAAAACTGCCTAAGTGTCTTTAAGTAATTTGTTTGTGTAAGATTCAACGAGACAAGACCCAAGGGCGCAATGGTTATGAGGTGTTGTGTTGAGGCTTTAATAGGCAAGAGGTCAGGGGTTCGAATCCCACCTCTTGCTTATTTTTGAAAACTTTATTTTTCTTTTTCACTTTTGGGGACTTGAAATCACAATCAAAATAAGCTTTTTAATGAAAATCTTTTAGCAAAATAGCTTCAAAATAAGCAGTTTGAACTGGCTATTTCCATGATTCTACAAATTACAAAACAACTCTACTTTTTTTTCTTCTTCTTTTTGAGATTTCAAAACCACACACCCTTTTGGATTTGAGTGTTCAAACAGCAACCATCCAAACATCATTTTGAAAAATTTTTGAACATGAGTAGGCATACACAACATAGAATCAGCACCAAGTAAACAAGCATAACTAGAAGTAAAGGATCCTAAGCGAGATAAGCTAACGAGATAAGTAGGAAAACAGTTGGCATAGAACTTAAACTAAGGAGGTCCTAAGTTAGAAAAGGAAAATAAGCTATCAAGAGGCACCTAATAAGTCGATATCTAGACTAATCTACACTAGGCTATACCACCTAAATACACAAAATTATAACTAATAAGCAGGTGTCAAATCTAGATAAGCTAGAAGGAGAAACTATGGGTGACTTGTCAGTACTTTAATTGCTGTGATACAACAAGCAACCCAGGTATTGAAGCTTATTTATAAGTGAGAAACATGCTTCCAAGTCAAAGACAAAGTCAGTTGCACAAGCACCTATTAAGCTAGCATAGATGTTAGAAATGACAATCAAAGATCCGTAAGAACTGTTTACAGCATATAATATCAAGAGATCACTTGGTTTTAACTCCATTTTGCTCTTGATGCAGAGAAAAAAAATGAAATGGGACAAATTTGGATCTCAAATTAAACTAAGCTAGAGAAATCTTTGGTGATTAAAACTGAAATCAGTGAGTTGGGGATGCGGGGCTTAATGACAACCAAATTAACACAATTTCAATTTCAAATGAACTGAAAGATTGCCCAAAAACAGCAAGATAAGGCCGGCGTCTCTATTAATTAATAAAGACAGAAGACACATTTTTTTACTTGATTTCAACGTAACCTTTTCAAAACAAAATGCACTAGTGTATCTTGACTAATTATATCAAAGGGAATATGACTTCAAAAGTCAAACGGGTAAAAATGCTATTTTGACCACTTTTCTTGTTTTGACCCAAACACTCTCTAAAACATGATTCCAAAACAGAACTTAAGAATTACTTTGACAAAAGCTGAAATGCACCTTAGTTCACACTAATTTGGAGATTTAGATTCTACTGAATGCATAAAAAATTTCTTTCATTAATTAAAAGACAACATTACATTAGAAAAAAAAACATAAACCTAATTTTTAAAATCTAAAAAGAGGTGCCTTATAGAATGGCTACATGTTCCTATTTATACTACAACTAAAGGTACTTGGGTCTTCCATTCTTGTGCTTGTTTTGTGAGAGCAGTCAAGCAAAAATCCATCCTTTGTGCTTTCTTGAGTCAATCTTGGCCATCCAATAGAGTTAGGTACATAAGAGCAAGAATCTGAGCCCTCCATTGGTACTTTTGAACACGGATTGCCATGGTGGCATTTGGGGAAGAAAGATAGTGGATTGGGATTAGAGGTTAACTGGATAATAGAGATTAAAGGGAGGTTTGGGTAAAAGTCAGTTTGGTAAAAGGTTGAAGGAGGGTTGAGTGTTTGGGATGGTGGGATTAAGATCGGGAAGCTTGAGAAAAAGGTATCTGGGTTAGGTTATGGTTTGAGTGGGAGTATTAGGTTTATTAATAATCATGGGTAACAGGTTTGGGTGGGTATGGATCGGGTAAAAGCTTGGATATTGGGCCAATGGATTGTTATTGGGTTGAGATATTACTTGGACTAGGATAAGTTTTGAATCCAAGGCAAACATAGGGACCAAATCACTTGGCCAAAAACCTAAAATTCAGGGACCAATCAAGTAACTTCTAAAAAGTGATCCAAGGGTCAAACTTGTGAATCTCAAATAAGTTGAGGACCATTTTTGCCAATTGTGAAATTCCAAGGACTAAACTTGACAATTTTAAAAATCCAGGGATCAAAACTGTAATTTCTCAAACTTTTGAAATTTTTCACCAAAGGACTAATTATGACAACTTATGATTTCAAAAGGACCTTTGGTGACTTTTCTTTAAAATACGTGCTCGGGGACTATTTCGTCAATTTTTGAAAATTGGGGACCGAAATCGCCAATTATGCAAACTTTGTTCGTTTTCATTTGTTTTGATAATTTTGCATCTGAAACATATAAAACACACTTTTGAGATATTTTCGATTATTTTGATGCATTTGAGTGTTTTAGATGTTTTCGTGACCATTCGGGATGACCTAAAATGATGAGTGAATAAGCACTCATCAAATCCCCACACTAAAACATTGCTAGTCCCTAGCAATCTTTTGAGAAAACTTAATGGATTTGAGTCTCTTTACCAAAAGCCATTACTTCTGGAGTAGCCAAATGTTTTACTTCAAGTGAGAACTATGGTACACTGATAACCATGTGATTTTGAGCAAACCACCGTTCAACAACGGATTTGATTTGTCTTTACCGGTAAGCCGTTTGCTCGACTAGCCAACTCTTAGATAAATTATCAATATTATCTTTGGTGAAGATTACCAATTATGTTTTTCCATCTTTACCACAAGCCATAAACTTTATGGGCTAGCCAACTCTTCACTAATTAAAGATATGGTGAGCTGAACACCATACAATTTTGGCCAAATTGCAAGCCGTCAACGGATTTGAGATATCTTTACCAAGAGCCGTTTGCTCCTCGATTAGCCAATCCTTTTGTTTATTAGACATGGCATGATAATCGTAATCAGTAAGTGCAAAACACTTACTCCAAAAAAAATTTTGGCCAAAAATGAGGGAATAAGATGGTAAAACATATGATAAAATTCGAGAATTCCCCACACTAGAAATGAATATTGCCCTCAATATTCAAAGTAACGCTGGTTATGCGAAACTAAGAACATAAAGAGAAAACTACCATTATTTGGATTTTTTTTTAAGAAAACCTTTATACAATAGCGGGGGCAACTCCCCACTAGGGTTGGTAGAAAGTAGAAAGAAGTCAATACTGGTGAAAACCCATATAGTGTGCTCTTGTTTTTGATTCCCAGTCGCTAGCTTGACTCGATCCCCATTTATTGGTTCATGGGAAAGTTAGTAGATCCCGACAACCAAGGATGGTATGTCCTCTCCAAAATAATGCTTCAATCTATGTCCATTCACCTTGAAGTTTGGTCCGTCGGTTTGAGATAACTCGACGGTGCCATATGGAAAAACTTGGCAATGGTGAATGGACCGGTCCAACGGGTCTTAAGTTTCCCCGAGAAGATTTTCAATCTAGAATTGAAAAGAAGGACTCGGTCACCAACGCTTGAAAGCGGTTCTTAATCTTTGAGTCATGGATCTTCTTTGTCTTTTCCTTGTAAATCAACGAGTTCTCGAGGCTTGATCACGCGGAGTTCATTTAATTCATTGAGTTGAACTTTCCGGTGATCACCATGGACTTAAGGTCAAAATTAGCATGCTTCAAGGCCCATAAGCTTTGTGCTCGAGCTCGTCGGAGATGACACGCCTTTCCGCACACAAGTTTGTAGGAGTACACCCGATGGGTGTTTTGTAAGCGATGCGGAAGGCCCAAAGTGCATCTTCAAGTTTGTCCGACCAAGAGGCCGCGGTTTTCACCCACGGTCCTCCAAGATTCTTTTCAAACCACGGTTCGCAACTTCCACTTGCCCACTAGTTTGTGGGTGATACGCGTAGAAAGCGGTGAGTGACACCATACTTAAGCATGACTTTGCGGTGGTCGTTCGCAAAGTGCGTGCACGCGATCACTAATGATGGCACGGGAGTTCAAACGGGTAAAGTAGAGACTTCAAGAATTTCACAACTACTCGGGCGTCGTTGGTGGGGAGCGCTTTCGCTTCCACCCATTTGGACAAGTAATCGACCGCCACGAGTATATACTTGTTCCCTCGAGAAGACGGGACGGACCCATAAAGTCAATACCCCATACGTCAAAGATCTCGCACACTTGAATGGCATTTTGAGGCATTTCATCTCTTTTAGAGATGTTGCTATGACGTGGGCAAGAGTCGCAAGATTTGACGAGGTCATGGGCATCTTTGTAAATCGTGGGCCAATAGAAACCGGAATCAAACACTTCTTAGCGGTGTAGTTCAGGCCATGATGTCCCCCCGTGGGTCCATGATGACAAGCCTTGAGAATTTCATCGGCTTCTTGGCGTGAACACACCATCGGATGACTTGATCCGCACAAACCTTAAACAGTAGGGGTCGTCCTAGAAGTAATGCTTAACATCTTTGAAAAATTTGTTCTTTTGTTGGGACGACATCCCTTTCACAACAAAGTTACCCGCATGATAGTTTGCAAATTCGGCAAACCATGGAGTACTCGAATTTTCATGATGAGATACCACATTAAGAGTCTCGAGAGAAAACGTTTCATTTATTTCCTTTTTCTCGAGCACACCTTGATGTGGATTTTCAAGACGAGAGAGATGATCAGCCGCTAGGTTTTCTCTCCCTTTTATCATGGATAATGATATCAAATTCTTGTGGAGGAGGAGAACCCATCGGTGCAATCTCAAGCCAGCATCTTGCTTAGCAAATAGATATTTGAGAGCCGAGTGATCCGTATACACTATGCTTTTGGACAAGATCAAGTATGACCGAAACTTCTCGAAAGCATACACCACGGCTAGTAATTCTTTCTCCGTCGTAGTGTAATGTGCTTGAGCGTCGGTCAAAGTTTTGCTAGCATAATGTATAGGCTGGAAATGTTTTGACTTTCGTTGCCCCAAAACGGCACCTATGGCGAAATCGCTTGCATCGCACATAAGCTCAAATGGTAATTCCCAATCGGGGCAACTAAATGGTGCCAAGTGAGCTTTTTTAAGAGTTTGAAAAGCTTCAATGCACTCACTAGAGGATGAAAAGGAGTATCCTTTTCAGAAGTCGGGTCATAGGCCGGGATATTTTTGAAAAGTCTTGAATGAAACGATGATAAAATCCGGCATGACCAGAAACTATACTCCTTTGACGGTTGTGGGAGGAGGTAATTTTGATATGACATCGACTTTAGCTTTGTCAACCTCAATCCCGCTCTTAGAAATCTTGTGGCCAAGGACAATTCCTTCTTTGACCATAAAGTGACATTTCTCCCAATTTAGACTAAGATTCGTGTTTTCACAACGTTCAACCATCTTGTCCAAATGGGAGAGACATGTTGGAAAAGAATCCCCAGACGAAAAATCATCCATAAAGACTTACATAGTCTTCTCGATCATGTCATGGAAAATGGCCATCATACACTTTGGAGCATCGGAGCATTACACAAGCCAAAAGGCATGCGTCGGTAAGCAAATGTTCCATAAGGACATGTGAATGTGGTCTTTTCTTGATCTTGTGGGTTAATGGAATTTGGGAAACCAGAAATCATCGAGAAAACAATAGTATCGTTTCCGTAATCTCTCAAGCATTTGGTCCAGGGGTAATGGAAAGTGGTCTTTACGGTGGCTTCATTTAACTTTCGATAGTCAATGCAAACCGCCATCCAACCAATGTGAGTAGAATCAACTCGTTTTCATCATTTCAACAACGGTAATGCCACCTTTGGGCACACAATGAATGGGGCTCCCGGACTATCCGAGATAGGGTAAATCAATCCGGCATCGAGAAGTTTTATGACTTCGGCTTTGATAACCTCATGAATTTTAGGATTCACCCTTCTTTGAACCGCGGTTTGAAGTCATCTTCCATGAGAATTTTGTGTACAAATCTCGGGTCAATACCCTTGATGTCGGAAAGGTTCCAAGCGATGGCTCGCCAAGGCTTGTGTGACTTCAAAACCTTTATGAGGCTGCTTTTCATCCTCACTCAAGTCTTTAGCATAATGGCGGGTGATTTATTGTCACCCTCAAAATGCATACCGAGATGAGGTGGTAAGTCCCAAGTTCGACCTCGGGAGGATCATTAGATTTTTCAATAGTTTTGATTTCCTCTTTATGAAGTTCTTGAGAGGGTTAGTGATGAAGGATCTTCATTGAGTGGAAATCAAAACGATTGAAAAATCTAATGATCCTCCCGAGGTCGGCTTAACTAGGACTTACCACCTCATCGGTATGCATTTTCGAGGTGACAATAAATCACCGCCATTATAAGTTGAATGAGACTTTGATTTTAACCTACTTGAGCGGCCATCGCTGGGAAATTCCTTCCGACATCGGGTATTGACCGGATTTTGACACACAAAATTCTCATGGAAGATGACTTCAACGGCATTCAACACCAGCAGGGTGAATCCTAAAATGGTTATCAAGCGAAGTCTAAAACTCTGCGATCATTGATTTACCCTACTGGGATAGTCCTGGGTGAGCCCGTTCATCATAAGTGGGTGGCATTACCATTGTTGAAAATGATGAAAGAAGTTGATTCTACTGCGTTGATTAGCCGGATGGCGTGTTTGCATTGACTATGAAGTTAAATAAGCCACCGTAAAGACCACTTTCCATTACCCTTCATGGACCAAATGCTTGAGGGGAAACGGCATACTATTGTTTTCTCGATGGTTTCTCGAGGTTACTTCCAAATTGACCACCAGATCAAGAAAGACCACATTCACATGTCCTTCCATGGAACATTTGCTTACCGACGCATGCCTTGTTAATAACCGTGCGGACGTTCAAAGGTATACCATGATTTTCCATGACATTTGATCGAAAGACTATGGAATTCTTTATGGATGATTTTAGATAACGAGGATTCTTTCAACATGTCTCTCCCATTTGGACAAATGCTTCGACGCTATGAAACACCTAAGATGGTAAATTGAGAAATATTCCATGTCCGGGGCATTGACTCGCATTGGCCATAAGAAGTATTCTAATAAAACTAAAGGATAGATGATAAATTTGAAGATCCTGCCACTCCCCAAACTTCGTCGAGGGACGAAGTTTCAGATAAATGTGATTTTATCGTCGTTTCATTCGAAATTTTTTAGCGACTTCTTGAAAACTCTTTCATCTTGGACTCTAGTGCTGCATTGAAGCTTTCAAACTGCTCAGCGGAATTAATTCTGGTTATCTGCCGTCAAAGACCATTTGAGCTTGATAAGATATGCGATGCGAATTTCGCCATAAATGCGGTGCAAAAAGTAGCAAATCAAAACATTTCGATATTAAAACTGGCAGCTGACGGCTTTCAAGCAGGAGTTACCACTGGCGACGGGAGAAATTACTGAATGCTTTTAGCCGAGTTCGACCGCCTGATCTTGTAAAGCATATGTATGCGGAAAATACTAATATCTTTGCTAAGCAGAATCGCGGCGCAATTGCTCACGTCGTTCTCCTCAGCAGTATTTGATATCGTATCGTGATAAAGGGAAGCGGCCTTTAGCGATTGATCATCTCAAACATCCCAAAATCGCCATCGGGTGACCTGCTGAAGCGTAATGGCGTTTCCCTGGGCAATATGACGCTCTGCATCATGAAAAGGCCGGTACTCATGGTTTGTGGCCGTGCCTGAAGCTATCATGCGGTAACGCTGACGTTGAAAGGAGACTATCAATCACGCGACGAAACAATTTTTTCAAAGATGCCGCGTATTGCTGGGCGACTGTTAACGAGATCCCATCATCGATTTCGATTCGCGACGCGATGAAATCTCAAGGTTTAACTTTTACACCACGGGTCATGGCCGAACTACCGCTAGATTCGGTTTCTATTTGTTGGAATGTACGTGACCTGCGATCGGTATCTTGCGACTTTCTTAGCATTCATCATTCTAAAGATGATGAAATGCTCAAGCTGCCGTTCGTGATGCGAAGATAACGACGTGTATGGGGAGCATCGACTTTATGGTCGTTCGCGTCTTCTGGCCTTATTCGGAAAATCGTGTGATTGATCCACCGGCTCACCAAAATGAATGAGCTGGTTGAAAATTGTGCTCTATATACTACGTTTGGGAACTATTCGTGGAAACGATAAAGCGCTGCACTTTGCGTGCATTTGAAACAAAAGCCCATGAGATATGGTGTAACTCACCGTCTTTCACCGCATGTCCTGTCACCGAAATGGGCGTATCGAAGGACTGAAATCGTAAATTTGAAAATCAAAGGTTGTGCCTGAGGCCATTTGAAGCGCGAAGATTGCGCACGCGCCGAACGCCGTAGAATGCTCACTGCCTGAGCTTGCCGGTAAGCGAAAAATGTCACCGATGTCGGCTTCCGGCACAAGCCGAGCGAAGCACGGCAGCCTGATCCTTCATGGTGTCACGGTTCTCACTGAATAAATGAACTCGTGATCTTCACGAGAAACCGTTGATATTGGAAGACGAATCATGACTCCGAAACCGACCAGAACCGCGTTTTCAACGTTGGTGATCTATTCAGTCTGAAAAACTGCCGGGAAGCTTAACCATTGTTTGCGTCACACCATTGCGAAAGATTTTCCATATGGACCGTCAGTTATCATCTGGGACAAACTTCAGCCTTCTGAATGAACATCAGATTGGCATTATTTGGACATACCATCCTGTTGAGATCTAACTTGGAACAATAAGCGGCGGATGAATGGTTATTCGATGAAATCAAACGCGATAACTATATGTTTTCACCATTTTTGACTTCTTTCACCCTGAGTGAGGGAGTTGCCCCCGCTATGCTAAGGTTTTCTTAAAATCGAAAAAATAATGGTATTATCCTTTATGTTCTTAGTTCGGCATAACCATACTTGAATATTGAGGGCAATATTCCGTGCGGTTATGCGAAACTAAGAACATAAAGGGAAATACTACGGCCATTATTTGGATTTTTTTTAAGAAAACCTTTATACAATAGCGGGCACTCCCCACACTAGGGTGGTAGAAAGTAGAAAAGAAGTCGAATACTGGGTGAAAACCCATATAGTGTGCTTGTTTTGATTCCCGAATCGCTAGCTTGACTCGATCCCCGCATTTATTGGTTCATGGGGAAAGTTAGTAGATCCGGGACAACCAAGGATGGTATGTCCCCTCCAAAATAATGCTTCAATCTATGTCCATTCACCTTGAAGTTTGGTCCGTCGGTTTGAGATAACTCGACTGTGCCATATGGAAAAACTTTTCAATGGTGAATGGACCGGTCCAACGGGTCTTAAGTTTCCCCGTGAAGATTTTCAATCTAGAATTGAAAAGAAGGACTCGGTCACCAGCTTGAAAACGCGCGGTTCTTAATCTTTGAGTCATGGAGCTTCTTTGTCTTTTCCTTGTAAATCAACGAGTTCTCGTAGAGGTCTTGATCACGGAGTTTATTTAATTCATTGAGTTGAACTTTCCGGTGATCACCCGCGGACTTAAGGTCAAAATTAGCATGCTTCAAGGCCCAATAGGCTTTGTGCTCGAGCTTGATCGGGAGATGACACGCCTTTCCGTACACAAGTTTGTAGAAAGTACACCCGATGGGTGTTTTGTATGCATGGCGGAAGGCCCAAAGTGCGTCTTCAAGTTTGTCCGACCAAGAGGAACGGTTTTCACCTACGGTCCTCTCCAAGATTCTTTTCAAACCACGATTCGAAACTTCCACTTGCCCACTATTTTGTGGGTGATGTGCTGGTAGAAAGACGGTGAATGACACCATACTTAAGCATGACTTTTGCGAATTGGTCGTTGCAAAAGTGCGTACCGCGATCACTAATGATGGCACGGGGAGTTCAAACGGTAAAGAGACAAGAATTTCACAACTACTCGGGGCGTCGTTGGTGGGAGCGCTTCGCTTCCACCCATTTGGACAAGTAATCGACCCATAGCCACGGTATATACTTGTTCCCTCAAGAAGACGGGAATGGACCCATAAAGTCAATGCCCCATACGTCAAAGATCTCGCACACTTGAATGGCATTTTGGGCATTTCATCTCTTTAGAGATGTTGCTATGACGTTGGCAAGAGTCCTAAGATTTGACGAGGTCATGAGCATCTTTGTAAATCGTGGGCCAATAGAAACCGGAATCAAACACCTTCTTAGCGGTGTAGTTCGGGCCATGATGTCCCCCCGTGGGTCCATGATGACAAGCCTTGAGAATTTCATCGGCTTCTTGGCGGTGAACACACCGTCGGATGACTTGATCCGCATGAAGCACAAACCTTAAACAGGTAGGGGTTCGTCCAGAAATAATGCTTAACATCTTTGAAAAATTTGTTCTTTTGCTGGGACGACATCCCTTTCACAACAAAGTTACCCGCATGATAGTTTGCAAAGTAAAGCGGAAACCATGGAGTACTCGAATTTTCATGATGAGATACCACATTAAGAGTCTCGAGAGGAAACGTTTCATTTATTTCCTTTTTCGAACACTTGATGTGGATTTTCAAGACGAGAGATGATCAGCCGCTAGGTTTTCGCTCCTTTTTATCACGGATAATGATATCAAATTCTTGTAGGAGGAGAACCCATCGGAGCAATCTCGACCAAGATCTTGCTTAGCAAAAAGATATTTGAGAGCCGAGTGATCCGTATACACTATGCTTTTGGACAAGATCAAGTATGGCCGAAACTTCCGAAAGCATACACCACGGCTAGTAATTCTTTCTCCGTCAGTGAGTAGTAATGTGCTTGAGCTTCGGTCAAAGTTTTGCTAGCATAATGTATAGGCCGGAAATGTTTTGACTTTCGTTGCCCCAAAACGGCACCTATGGCGAAATCGCTTGCATCGCACATAAGCTCAAATGGTAATTCCCAATCGGGGCAACTAGAATGGTTCTTCAGTGAACTTTTTCTTAAGAGTTTGAAAAGCTTCAATGCACTGCAATATTCAAAGTACCGGCGGTTATGCCGAAACTAAGAACATAAAGGGAAATTCTACGGCCATAATTTGGATTTTTTTTTTTAAGAAAACCTTTATACAATAGCGGGCAACTCCACACTAGGGTGGTAGAAAGTAGAAAGAAGTCAAAAATATGGGTGAAAACCCATATAGTGTGCTATCGTTTTGATTCCCAAAGTCGCTAGCTAACTGACTCGATCCCGCATTTATTGGTTCATGGGGAAAGTTAGTAGATCCGGGACAACCAAGGATGGTATGTCCCCTCCAAAATAATGCTTCAATCTATGTCCATTCACCTTGAAGTTTGGTCCGTGGGTTTGAGATAACTCCGACGGTGCCATATGGAAAAACTTTGGCAATGGTGAATGGACCGGTCCAACGGTCTTAAGTTTCCCGGAGAAGATTTTCAATCTAGAATTGAAAAGAAGGACTCGGTCACCAATGTTGAAAACGCGGTTCTTAATCTTTGAGTCATGGATCTTCTTTGTCTTTTCCTTGTAAATCAACGAGTTTCAGTGAAGCTTGATCACGGAGTTCATTTAATTCATTGAGTTGAACTTTCCGGTGATCACCTGCTGACTTAAGGTCAAAATTAGCATGCTTCAAGGCCCAATAGGCTTTGTGCTCGGCTCCTCGACGGAGATGACCGCTTTCCGTACACAATTTTGTAAGGAGTACACCCGATGGGTGTTTTGTGTGATGCAGCGGAAGGCCCAAAGTGCATCTTCAAGTTTGTCCGATAAGAGGCGGTTTTCACCTCACGGTCCTCTCCAAGATTCTTTTCAAACCACGGTTCGAAACTTCCACTTGCCCACTAGTTTGTGTGTGATCGCGGTAGAAGGCGGTAGAGTGACACCATACTTAAGCATGACTTTTGCAATTGGTTTGCAAAGTGCGTCACCGCATCACTAATGATGGCATAGCGGAGTTCGAAACGGTAAAAGAGAGACTTCAAGAATTTCACAACTACTCGCCGTCGTTGGTGGGCGCTTCGCTTCCACCCATTTGGACAAGTAATCGACCGCCCGCGAGTATATACTTGTTCCCTCGAGAAGACGGGAATGGACCCATAAAGTCGATGCCCCATACGTCAAAGATCTCGCACACTTGAATGGCATTTTGAGGCATTTCATCTCTTTTAGAGATGTTGCTATGACGTTGGCAAAGAGTCGCAAGATTTGGACGAGGTCATCAGGCATCTTTGTAAATCGTGAGCCAATAGAAACGGAATCAAACACCTTCTTAGCGGTGTAGTTCGGGCCATGATGTCCCCGTGGTCCATGATGACAAGCCTTGAGAATTTCATCGACTTCTTGGCCGTGAACACACCGTCGGATGACTTGATCCGCACAAACCTTAAACAGGTAGGGTCGTCCGAAATAATGCTTTAACATCTTTGAAAAATTTGTTCTTTGTTGGGACGACATCCCTTCACAACAGTTACCCGCATGATAGTTTGCAAAGTCGGAAAACCATGGAGTACTCGAATTTTCATGATGAGATACCACATTAAGAGTCTCGAGGAAACGTTCATTTATTTCCTTTTCTCGAGCACACCTTGATCATGGATTTTCAAGACGAGAGAGATGATCAGCCGCTAGGTTTTCTGCTCCATTTTTATCACGGATAATGATATCAAATTCTTGTAGGAGGAGAACCCATCAGAGCAATCTCAGCTTTTCAAGCATCTTGCTTAGCAAAAGATATTTGAGAGTGAAAGGATCCGTATACACTATGCTTTTGGACAAGATCAAGTATGGCAAAACTTCGAAAAGCATACACCACTAAATAATTCTTTCTCCGTCGTAGTGTAATGTGCTTGAGCTTCGGTCAAATTTTTGCTAGCATAATGTATAGGTCGGAAATGTTTTGACTTTCGTTGCCCCAAAGCGGCACCTATGGCGTAAATCGCTTGCATCGCACATAAGCTCAAATGGTAATTCCCAATCGGGGGCAACTAGAATTGGTGCTTCAGTGAGCTTTTTCTTAAGAGTTTGAAAAGCTTCAATGCACTGCAATATTCAAAGTACCGGCGGTTATGCCGAAACTAAGAACATAAAGGGAAATACTACGGCCATAATTTGGATTTTTTTTTTTTTTTTTTTTTTTTTTTTTTTAAGAAAACCTTTATACAATAGCGGGGGGCAACTCCCCCACACTAGGGTGGTAGAAAGTAGAAAGAAGTCGAAATACGGGTGAAAAATATAATGCTTCTTGTTTTTGATTCCCAGTGCTAGCTAGACTCGATCCCGCGATTTATTGGTTCATGGGAAAGTTAGAGATCCGGGACAACCAGGATGGTACCCTCCAAATAATGCTTCAATCTATGTCCATTCACCTTGAAGTTTGGTCCGTCGGTTTGACCAGATAACTCGGACGGTGCCATATGGAAAAACGTTGGCAATGGTGAATGGACCGGTCCAACGGGTCTTAAGTTTCCCCGAGAAGATTTTCAATCTAGAATTGAAAAGAAGGACTCGGTCACCAACGCTGAAAACGCGGTTCTTGATCTTTGAGTCATGGATCTTCTTTGTCTTTTCCTTGTAAATCAACGAGTTCTCGTAGGCTTGATCACGGAGTTCATTTAATTCATTGAGTTGAACTTTCGGTGATCACCCGCGACTTAAGGTCAAAATAGCATATGCTTCAAGGCCCAATAGGCTTTGTGCTCGAAGCTCGATCGGGAGATGACGCCTTTCCGACACAAGTTTATGAGAATACAGATGGGTGTTTTGTAAGCGGTGCGGAAGGCCCAAAGTGCATCTTCAAGTTTGTCACGGTTTTCACCTACGGTCCTCTCCAAGATTCTTTTCGAACCACGATTCGAAACTTCCACTTGCCCACTAGTTTGTGGGTGATACGCGGTAGAAAGACGGTGAGTGACACCATACTTAAGCATGACTTTTGGCGAATGGTCGTTGCAAAGTGCGTGCGCGATCCTAATGATGGCACGGGAGTTCAAACGGGTAAAGAGAGACTTCAAGAATTTCTACTTCTGGCGTCGTTGGTGGGGCGCCGCTTCCACCCATTTGGACAAGTAATCGACCGCCACGAGTATATACTTGTTCCTCGAGAGACGGAACGGACCCATAAAATCAATGCCCCATACGTCAAAGATCTCGCACACTTGAATGGCATTTTGAGGCATTTCATCTCTTTAAGAGATGTTGCTATGACGTTGGCAAGATTCGCAAGATTTGACGAGGTCATGGGCATCTTTGTAAATCGTGGCCAATAGAAACCGGAATCAAACACCTTCTTAGCGGTGTAGTTCGGGCCATGATGTCCCCCCGTGGGTCCATGATGACAAGCCTGAGAATTTCATCGCCTCTGGGCGTGAACACACCGTCGGATGACTTGATCCGCACAAACCTTAAACAGGTAGGGTCGCCCCAGAAATAATGCTTAACATCTTTGAAAATTTGTTCTTTGTTGGGACGACATCCCTTTCACAACAAAGTTACCCGCATGATAGTTTGCAAAGTCGGCAAACCATGGAGTACTCGAATTTTCATGATGAGATACCACATTAAGAGTCTCGAGCGTTTCATTTATTTCCTTTTTCTAGAGCACACCTTGATGTGGATTTTCAAGACGAGAGAGATGATCACCGCTAGGTTTTCGCTCCTTTTTATCACGGATAATGATATCAAATTTTGTGGAGAGAACCCATCGAACAATCTCGCCGCATCTTGCTTAGCAAAAGATATTTGAGATAAGTGATCCGTATACACTATGCTTTTGGACAAGATCAAGTATGGCCGAAACTTCTCGAAAGCTACACCACTAGTAATTCTTTCTCCGTCGTAGTGTAATGTGCTTGAGCTTCGGTCAAAGTTTTGCTAGCATAATGTATAGGTTGGAAATGTTTTGACTTTCGTTGCCCCAAAACGGCACCTATGGCGAAATCAACGCATCGCACATAAGCTCAAATGGTAATTCCTCGGGGCAATTGGTGCTTCATGAGCTTTTAAGAGTTTGAAAAGCTTCAATGCAAAATATTCAAAGTACAAAGCGGTTATATGAAAACTAAGAACATAAAAGGAAATACTACGCCATTATTTGGATTTTTTTAAGAAAACCTTATACAATAGCGGGGCAACTCCCCTAGGGTGGTAGAAAAAAATAGAAAGAAGTCAGAAATACGGGTGAAAACCCATATAGTGTGCTAGTGTTTTTGATTCCAAGTCGCTAGCTTGACTCGATCCCCGCATTCATTGGTTCATGGGGAAAGTTAGTAGATCCGGGACAACCAAGGATGGTATGTCCTCTCCAAAATAATGCTTCAATCTATGTCCATTCACCTTGAAGTTTGGTCCGTCGGTTTGAGATAACTCGGCCGTGCCATATGGAAAAACTTTGGCAATGGTGAATGGACCGGGTCCAACGGTCTTAAGTTTCCACGAGAAGATTTTCAATCTAGAATTGAAAAGAAGGACTCGGTCACCAACGCTGAAAACGCGGTTCTTGATCTTTGAGTCATGGATCTTCTTTGTCTTTTCCTTGTAAATCAACGAGTTCTCGTGGCTTGATCACGAGTTCATTTAATTCATTGAGTTTAACTTTCCGTGATCACCGGACTTAAGGTCAAAATTAGCATGCTTCAAGGCCCAATAGGCTTTGTGCTGAGCTCGATCGAGGAGATGACACGCCTTTCCGTACACAAGTTTGTAAGGAGTACACCGAAGGGTGTTTTTGCGTCTTGGAAGGCCCAAAGTGCATCTTCAAGTTTGTCCCACCAAGAGGCACCGGTTTTCACCTACGGTCCTCTCCAAGATTCTTTTCAAGCCGCGATTCAAAACTTCCACTTGCCCACTAGTTTGTGGGTGATACGAAGAGAAAGCGGTGAGTGACACCATACTTAAGCATGACTTTTTCGCGTGTTGCGTTGCAAAAGTGCGCACCGCGATCACTAATGATGGCACGGGAGTTCAAAACGGGTAAGAGACTTCAAGAATTTCACAACTACTGGCGTCGTTGGTGGGGGCGCTTTTCACCCATTTGGACAAGTAATCGACGCCAGTATATACTTGTTCCCTCGAGAGGCAGGCGGACCCATAAAGTCGATGCCCCATACGTCAAAGATCTCGTACACTTGAATGGCATTTTGAGGCATTTCATCTCTTTTAGAGATGTTGCTATGACGCTGGCAAGAGTCGCAAGATTTGACGAGGTCATGGGCATCTTTGTAAATCGTGGGCCAATAAAAACCGGAATCAAACACCTTTTTAGCGGTGTAGTTCGGGCCATGATGTCCCCCAGTGGGTCCATGATGACAAGCCTTGAGAATTTCATCGGCTTCTTGGCCGTGAACACACCGTCGGATGACTTGATCCGCGACAAACCTTAAACGGTAGGGGTCGGAAATAATGCTTAACATCTTTGAAAAATTTGTTCTGTTGTTGGGACGACATCCCTTTCACAACAAAGTTACCCGCATGATAGTTTGCAAAGTCGGCAAACCATGGAGTACTCGAATTTTCATGATGAGATACCACATTAAGAGTCTCGAGAGGAAACGTTTCATTTATTTCCTTTTTCTCGAGCACACCTTGATGTGGATTTTCAAGACGAAGAGATGATCACCGCTAGGTTTTCGCTCCTTTTTATCACGGATAATGATATCAAATTCTTGTAGGAGGAGAACCCATCGGGCAATCTGCTTCGCATCTTGCTTAGCAAAAGATATTTGAAAGTGATCCATACACTATGCTTTTGGACAAGATCAAGTATGGCCGAAACTTCTTGAAAGCATACACCACGGATAGTAATTCTTTCTCCGTCGTAGTGTAATGTGCTTGAGCTTCGGTCAAAGTTTTGCTAGCATAATGTATAGGCTGGAAATGTTTTGACTTTCGTCAAAACGGCACCTATGGCGAAATCGCTTGCATCGCACATAAGCTCAAATGGTAATTCCCAATCGGGGGCAACTAGAATTGGTGCTTCAGTGAGCTTTTTCTTAAGAGTTTGAAAAGCTTCAATGCACTGAAATATTCAAAGTACCGGCGGTTATGCCGAAACTAAGAACATAAAGGGAAATACTACGGCCATTATTTGGATTTTTTAAGAAAACCTTTATACAATAGCGGGGGGCAACTCCCCCACACTAGGGTGGTAGAAAGTAGAAAGAAGTCAGAAATACGGGTGAAAACCCATATAGTGTGCTACTGTTTTTGATTCCCGAGTCGCTAGCTTGACTCGATCCCGCATTCATTGGTTCATGGGGAAAGTTTGTAGATCCGGGACAACCAAGGATGGTATGTCCCCTCCAAAATAATGCTTCAATCTATGTCCATTCACCTTGAAGTTTGGTCCGTCGGTTTTGAGATAACTCGATGGTGCCATATGGAAAAACTTTGGCAATGGTGAATGGACCGGTCCAACGGGTCTTAAGTTTCCCGGAGAAGATTTTCAATCTAGAATTGAAAAGAAGGACTCGTCACCAACGTTGGAAAACGCGGTTCTTAATTTTTGAGTCATGGATCTTCTTTGTCTTTTCCTTGTAAATCAACGAGTTCTCGTAGGCTTGATCACGGAGTTCATTTAATTCATTGAGTTGAACTTTCCGGTGATCACCCGCGAACTTAAGGTCAAAATTAGCATGCTTCAAGGCCCAATAGGCTTTGTGCTCGAGCTCGATCGGAGATGACCGCCTTCCGCATACACAAGTTTGTAAGGAGTACACCCGATGGGTGTTTTGTAAGCGATACGGAAGGCCCAAAGTGCATCTTCAAGTTTGTCCCGACCAAGAGGCACGGTTTTCACCTACGGTCCTCTCCAAGATTCTTTTCAAACCACGATTTGAAACTTCCACTTGCCCACTAGTTTGTGGGTGACGCGGTAGAAAGGCGGTGAGTGACACCATACTTAAGCATGACTTTTGCGGGTGGTCGTTGCAAAAGTGCGTGCCCGCGATCACTAATGATGGCACGGGAGTTCCAAACGGGTAAAGAGACTTCAAGAATTTCACAACTACTCTTAGTTGGTGGGGAGCTTGGGGGCTTCCACCCATTTGGACAAGTAATCGACCGCCACGGTATATACTTGTTCCCTCGAGAGAGACGGGAGCGGACCCATAAAGTCGATGCCCCACACGTCAAAGATATCGCACACTTGAATGGCATTTTGAGGCATTTCATCTCTTTTAGAGATGTTGCTATGACGTTGGCAAGAGTCGCAAGATTTGACGAGGTCATGGGCATCTTTGTAAATCGTGGGCCAATAGAAACCGAATCAAACACCTTCTTACGCGTGTAGTTCGGGCCATGATGTCCCCCGTGGGTCCATGATGACAAGCCTTGAGAATTTCATCGCTTCTTCGGCGTGAACACACAGTCGGATGACTTGATCCCGCAAACCTTAAACGTAGGGGTCCCCCTGAAATAATGCTTAACATCTTTGAAAATTTGTTCTTTTGTTGGGACGACATCCCTTTCACAACAGTTACCCCGCATGATAGTTTGCAAATTCGGCAAACCATGGAGTACTCGAATTTTCATGATGAGATACCACATTAAGAGTCTCGAGAGGAAACGTTTCATTTATTTCCTTTTTCTCGAACACACCTTGATGTGGATTTTCAAGACGAGAGAGATGATCACCGCTAGGTTTTCTCGCCTCCTTTTATCACGGATAATGATATCAAATTTTGTAGGAGGAGAACCCATCGGAGCAATCTCAAGCCAAGATCTTGCTTAGCAAATAGATATTTGAGAGCCGAGTGATCCGTATACACTATGCTTTTGGACAAGATCAAGTATGGCCGAAACTTCTAGAAAGCATACACCACGGCTAGTAATTCTTTCTCCGTCAGTAGTGTAATGTGCTTGAGCGGGTCAAAGTTTTGCTAGCATAATGTATAAGGTGGAAATGTTTTGACTTTCGTTCCAAACGGCACCTATGGCGAAATCAAGCTTAATCGCATACAAGCTCAAATGGTAATTCCCAATCGAGGGCAACTAGAATTGGTGCTTCAGTGAGCTTTTTCTTAAGAGTTTGAAAAGCTTCAATGCACTCACTAGAGAAGATGAAAGGAGTATCCTTTTCAAGAAGTCGGGTCATAGGCCGATATTTTGAAAAGTCTTGAATGAAACGACAATAAAATCCGCATAACCAAGGAAACTTCTAACCTCCTTTGGACGGTTGTGGGAGGCGGTAATTTCGAAATGACATCGACTTTAGCTTTGTCAACCTCAATCCCGCTCTTAGAAATCTTATGGCCAAGGACAATGCCCTCTTTGACCATAAAGTGACATTTCTCCCAATTTAGACTAAGATTCGTGTTTTCACAACGTTCAAGCAATGTTTTAGTGTGGGGGATTTTCATTGAGCATCTTCTCGATAAGAAGTATATCTCCCTCAATGTCGATGGGAGCGTGATCAATTTCCCATGGAACAGAATCACTAGCCAAGTATGCTTCGATCTCTTCCAAAATAAAGTCACTTCCCTCAAACTGAAAGTGAGGGAGGGAAGAGAGAGCAACAATAGATCAACCAAGTGGAATTGCCACTCGGGAATCCAAGAATTTCTTGAGAATACTCCTCCGACACAATGTCAAGGACATCAATTTTGTTGACGGAATTGTCTTCATAATTGGGGGAGTATTTCGTAACTTGATTGAGATTGAAAGTAACGGCTTCCTTGTTTACCCTCAAAGTGATTTCCCCTTCATCAACGTCGATCAATGCCCGACCCATTTTTAAGAAGCACCTCCCAAGGATGAGGGGTACTCGGGATCGCATCAAATTCACAACAACAAAGTCGGCGGGAAATGAAACTTGCCTACTTTTCACAAATACATCCTCGGCTATACCTAGCGGACGAACTTTAATGGGTCCGCAAGCTCGAGGATCATACATGTAGGTGTAAGGCGGAGGTAATGAAAGCTTTTCCATTATGGAGTGGCATCAAGTTAATGCTCGCACCAAGATCGCCAAAGCGAGCATTGAACTATGCCTTGAAAATCACATGGAATGAGAAATTTTCCGGGGTCTCCCTAACTTTTCGAAGCTTTTAAGGATAACCACAACAATTTTCGCTTCAAAGAAGTTTTAGCCATTTCAGAAATCTTTTCTTTGTTATTCAACAAATTTTTGATTGTTGGACCGAACTTTGGCATTAGAAGAAGAGCGCCCCGAGAAACTAATCTCGGCGCAAATCTTGAAAGATTCGGATAAGCTTCTCCATTTGTTGACTAGTTTTATCACGGAGCTTTTGGTCATTAAGCCTTGAAGGATAAGGAAGTGAAGGCTTAGGAGTGGTCATCGAAACAACGGGTTCCGGAATTTGAGGTAAGACCACCGGAGGTTGGACTTGTGCGGTACTTCGTGGGCTTGAGTTATGCACCTTGTCCTTTGATACCTGGTTTCCGTTCCACATCCCCACTCACCGGAGAAGGATTAGGCATCGAGGGTCCTCATAAGATTTACCACTCGGTGGCAATAGCATTCAATTCACCTTTGGGTTGGGAATGGTATTACTCGAAGAAAGAAGTTGAAGCTTGATCCTTTTGACTCATGAGACTAGCAAACATGCTTTCAATCTTGCTTTGAGATTGATCAATTTTGTTACTAGTAGCTCTAAGCTCGGAAGTGAAATCATTCTTCAAAGTGGTAATTTGATTTTGCATGGATGCCATTTTAGCTTCATTGCTTTTGATGTAATTAGCAATGTCAATGGAAGCTTGAGGAGGCGGGGCATGCATGTTTTGTTGAGGAGTTTGGAATCGGTTTTGATTGAAATTTCCTTGATTTTGAAAACCTTGATTTTGATTTTGAAAATTCGATTCTCGACTCGATTTTGATTGAACTGATTATTTCTATTTTGCACATTTTAATTGTTCCGATTTTGATTAAACCCGGTGGTCCAAGGAAATTGTTAGAACGATAGGCGGAAGGTTTTCGGTCTCCCCTGGGTTGGTAGGAATTACCTCCCCGTATTGTAGGAACCGTGTTTATAAATGCTCGGAAGCCACCTGAGGTCGGACACTCAAAATAAGGGTGTGGACCACCACAAGTTTCACAACCTTGTTTACTTACATTCACTTGTTGATTATTATTATTTTGACTCATTTTAAGTACATCAGTGGATATTTCTTCAATCTTTTGGTTAGAGTCGGTATTCAAGATGGAAGGGTGGTAGATCTTTGACTCACTCCTCTACGGAGAGGAATCCCAATAATAGTGGTGGGCAGTCATGTTTTCAATGAGATCGTAGCACTCTTCGGGTCGCCTTTTCATAAAGGTACCACCGGCAAGCAGGATTGATTGTGTCAACGATGTCTCAATGTTAACCCGTTATAGAATGTATCTATTTGGGTGACAAGCAAATATGTTGTGGTTCGGACATCGATCAATCGAAAGCTTATAGCGCTCCCATGCCTCAAATAAGGACTCATCGGGATGTCAAAAATTACTGATTTCATTCCTCAGTTTCGTCACCATCGACGGTGGAAAATATTTCTCCAAGAATTTGGAGATCATTTCATCGAAACTATGGATTGAGTTCTTGGGAAGACGATCAAACCATGCGGTGGCATGAAGCGCCAAAGAATATAGAAAGAGGTATAAGCTAAGGGCGTCATCGGTGACCCCATTTTGCTTCATACTTTGGGTGACGGTGAGAAATTTGTCGAGATGCTTGTTGGCATCACACCCGATGATCCGCGAAATTGGCAAAAACTTTGGACTAGTTGAATCATGTGATGCTTAAGTCCAAAACTGCGGGCCCGATGTTGACCGGGCAATTGGACCGCCTGGCCCATCCATCGTGGTTGGCAAAGCTCCTCCATCGCTCGGAGATCGGGAGTGGATCTTGTGGACCAGTGTAATCTGACTTGAGGTCCGCCTCCTTGGTTATGTGTCATTGTGATTTGTTCGACGGTGCGTATTCTGCACGATGCTTGGTTACGGTTACGCCTACGAAGCTTATGAAAGCGAGTGCGCATGCACTTCCAAAACAACACTTTCAATTAAAACAAGACCCAGGCAAAACAACAAAGGAACTTAAACCAATAATCCCACGTGAAATGATCACTTCTATAAGTACAACGCACAAAGGAGCGGAGAGACTTTGTAGGTCAACGCTAAGCTTATTAAAAACACGTCTCTTTACGTACCGCAATTTAATGTCGCCGTCCTTATACCCTCACACGTTTGTTAAACCGATAAAAGTAAACCAAAACACGAGGCCACACAAAGGCAAGTTTTAAATCTTTTGTTCGAACTTATAATGATAACACCTCGCTTAAGAATGTTATATTGATTGTGTCTTCTATTTATTTAAAACAACAAGGAAAATCTTTTGTATTTTTAATCTTTTACATATATATACAAAGAAAAGAAAAATATTTTTGTATTTTTGTATTTTATAAAAACAATAACTTCACGAGGAAGGTTCTTCAAGTCACTAATCGCAAAAATCACGATATTGTCGCAAAACACCTCCCGGGCCAAAATTTGATTCGTTGTGAAGTGAGTGGTGTAAAACACAATATCAACGTATATCAAAATAACCGTAAAATTCGACAAATTAACCCTTTAGGAAAAGGTCAACGTGCAAAACCTCACGGGTGTGATAAAAGTGATACCGAAAAGTGATTTCCCGGGTCGTGTCCCAACGAGGTGTGAATGGAAGGATTCGTTGAGTTTCGTGATTTGAACTTGAATTGGTTTTTAATGATTTAGGATTTGATTACGAATTCTACAAATTAATTAACGGGAAAGTAATTAAGGCAAGGGAACCCTAATAAACTACAAACTAACTACTACTAAGCCTAAGAAATGATAAAACGAAGCTACACTAAGTCCTAGGGTGCAAAAACGTAAAAACGTAAAAACCGAGAAACAACCCGAGCCATAAACGTAAAAGTTTTGCAAATTAAGGGCTACGGGTGTGAAATCAATTTTCCTACGTTCTAATTGACTAAAAATAATTTTAGAAAAAGACCGGGTATTTTTTTGACTTTTAAATTATTTATTACGAATTGAAAACGATTTTACACTAATTAATTGATTAAAAATAGTAAACTAATTAATAAAAATGTGGAAAAATCACATAAAGTCCTCTTAATGCTCATGACCCTAGGAAAATTTAAAAATCCGAAGTTGCTTTGAAATAAGCTCAAAATAAGCCAAAGTTGGCTTATAAGCAAACTCTAAGTGTCTTTAAGTAATTTGTTTGTAAGATTCAACGACAAGACCCAAGGCGCAATGGTTATGAGGTGTTGTGTTGAGGCTTTAATAGGCAAGAGGTCGTGGGTTCAATCCCACCTCTTGCTTATTTTTGAAAACTTTATTTTTTCTTTTTCAAATTTTGGGACTTGAAATCACAATCAAAATAAGCTTTTTAATGAAAATCTTTTAGCAAAATATTTCAAAATAAGCGCTTTGAACCCGCTTATTTCCAAAATCAGCTACCAAATTACAAAACAACTCTACTTTTTCTTCTTCACAGATTTCAAACCACACACACCCTTTTTGGATTTGAGTGTTCAAACAAAGAACCATCCAAACATCATTTTGAAAAATTTTTGAACATGAGTAGGCATACACAACATAGAATCAGCACCAAGTAAACAAGCATAACTAGAAGTAAAGGATCCTAACGAGATAAGCTAACGTGATAAGTGGGAAAACAGTTGGCATAGAACTTAAACTAAGGAGGTCCTAAGTTAGAAAAGGAAAATAAGCTATCAAGAGGCACCTAATAAGCTGATATCTAGACTAATCTACACTAGGCTATACCACCTAAATACACAAAATTATAACTAATAAGGTGTGTCAAATCTAGATAAGCTAGAAGGAGAAACTATGGGTGACCTGCATCAGCAGGTAAAATGCAAGCAAACAACTCGGGTACCAAGTTGAAGCTTATTTATAAGTCGAGAAACAAGCTTCCAAGTCAAAGACAAAGCAGCATGCAATCAAGTAAGCTAGCATAGATGTTAGAAATGACAATCAAAGATCCGTGAAGAACTACTTACAAGCTTAATATCAAGCCGAGATCACTTGGTTTTAACCATTTTGCTACATGATGCAGAAAAAAAATGAAATGGGACAAATTTGGATCTCAAATTAAACTAAGCTAGAGAAATCTTTGGTGATTAAAACTAAACCGAGTGAGTTGGGATGCACTTAATAACAACCAAATTAACACAATTTCAATTTCAAATGAACCAAGAAATTGTTTTAAGAACAAAGCAGCATAAGTCATTTCCCGCATAAATTAATAAAGACGAAGACACATTTTTTTTTTACTTGATTTCAACAGAACCTTTTCAAAACAAAATGCACTAGTGTATCTTGACTAATTATATCAAAGGGAATATGACTTCAAAAGTCAAACGGGTAAAAATGCTATTTTGACCACTTTTCTTGTTTTGACCCAAACACTCTCTAAAACATGATTCCAAAATTTAACTTTAAGAATTACTTTGACAAAAGCTTTTAAATGCACCTTAGTTCACACTAATTTGGAGATTTAGATTCTACTGAATGCATAAAAAATTTCTTTCATTAATTAAAAGACAACATTACATTAGAAAAAAAACATAAACTGAATTTTAAAATCTAAAAAAAGATGTGCCTTATAGAATGGCTACATGTTCCTATTTATACTACTACTAAGGTACTTGGGTCTTCCATTCTTGTGCTTGTTTTGTGAGAGCAGTCAAGCAAAAATCCATCCTTTGTGCTTTCTTGAGTCAATCTTGGCCATCCAATAGAGTTAGGTACATAAGAGCAAGAATCCAGCCTCCATTGGTACTTTTGAACACGGATTGCCATGGTGGCATTTGGGGAAGAGGGGGAAAAAGATAGTGGGATTGGGATTAGAGGTTAACTGGATAATAGAGATTAAGGGAGGTTTGGGTAAAGGTGCATGATGAGTGTCTAAATACTCATCATTTCATTCACATTTAAGCTACAAAAATATCTGAAAACATACAAATATGCTTCAAAATATTGGAATTATCTCCAAATTGTGTTTTTAGGTGTTAAAGTGCAAAAAGGATGAAAACTGATGAAAAACATGCAAAACATACATAATTTACAGTTTCAGTCCCTGAACTTTGATAAATTGGCAAAAGTAGTCCCTGGTTAATCAAAACTTATAAAAATATCATTTTAGGTCCTTGGGATTCACAAGTTGTTCAAAATAATCCTTTGAAGTTAAAAATCATAAAATTACAACTTTGGTCCCTCAAGTTTGAAAAGTGTCAAAATTAGTCCCTAAGGTTTTAAAAATAAGAAAATAATCAAAATAAACCTTATACTATTTATAAATGGCAATATTGGTCCCTATGATAAACTTTTGAGAATTTACATGTTTGGTCCCTCAAGTTTCAAAAATGACATAAAAGGTCCTTGGATACTTTAAAATGGAAAATTATATTTATAGTCCTTGTACTAATGATACTTGGCATGATTGATCCTTGGAAAAACTTTGGAAACTTGTCAAATTCGGACCTTTACTTTGTAAAAATTACAAGTTTGGTCCCTTGTGATAACTTAACCAAACGGACCTATTTATTTACCTAAATACCAAGCCCCAACCCAAAATATATAACCCGGCCCAACACACCAGCCCAAACCCAATCCTTTGTAAATAAATAAAACCCGGACCCCGCTTTTCCCTCTTCTTCTTCCACCTCTCCCCACTCCACCTGCTGCCACTTGCACCCTCCACCTTGCACTTCCAGCTCACCCCTAATCCTACCCACTCTCCACCACCTCTTACAGCTAAAACCCCCACAATAAATGCCATTCCCACCCATTTTCACTACAATACCACTCCTACCCACGGTTTTGAGCAAAACCATCCCAACTTGGTCTAAACTTCACCAAACATGTCCATCCACCTCATGCTACACACCAAGAAGCTTTAATTGCTTTGGAACCGCTTCAATTACACGCTGGGCATTTTGGCCAAAATCGTTTAAACGGACAAGATGAAATTGACTCAATCAATGGCTGTGAAACAATGTGGGAAAGTATCCGAAGCTAGTGGGATGCAAAAGGGTGATAAATACAGAAGAAAGGAGAAGAAGAGAGCTATCATAATAGTAATCTAGTTTATGATCAATCGTAGTTAATCAAGATAATTTGTATCATTAGTGTAATTGTTTATTTCTGTTTCAAAAGTGTTGTATAACTTTGCTAAAGTGTATTCAACAACTTTGTTTAATCTATAACAATCTATCTTTCAAGTTTTCAGAATTTCACTTCGTGCCATTTTCATTACAAGTCTTTTAATTTCAGTTTGATGTTTGTTAATTAGAGGACTCTAATCACACTACTTGGCTCTCAGTAAGCCATAGCAAGCTTTTAGATCAATCTAATTAGTAATAATCAATAAAAAAGGAAAATACCAAAAAGAAACAAGTAAATTAGGAAATTTAATATAGAGTTACTGTAGAAGAAGCTTGGAGCAAGTGCTATCTTGGATTGCCTTGGTATTAGAGCTTAGTGGTAAGCATATAGGATTGGTTCTCAGTTCTTGGTTCTCAGATTTTGGCCTTGATTCAAGTTGTAAGCAATTTCTTGATTTTGCCATTTTCTGTATTAGTTCTTAATTTAGCTTAATCTCTCTTGTTTCATGCTTAGTTGGTGTTGGTTAGTGATAATCTAGTGTTAAATTAGTAGGTTGTTAATTGAAAATCATAGTTTATAGTTGATTAAAAGTTAGACAGTTAAAATAGTGTATTAGTGATTCATAGTTATAAGTTGTTAATTGTTGTGTTTTTGTGTTCATTTGATCTAATTACATCATAATCAAGTGATTGGATTCAGTCTCATGTTTTAAATCTGTATTGAGTAACACTAATCTAATAAAAACAAACCCTCTAGGGGTGTTTGGATCAAGCTGCCATACTAGGTATATGCATGTTATTGTGCTTTATTCTTGTTTCTGCATGTTTATTTAGATCACACTAGCTCAGTACGTCATAATATTTAGGTCTTATTAGTATAAAAGTCAAAATAGGTTTTAATCTAATCCATATGTTTAACTGTTAGGATTATAAGTTCCATAATCATCATATTAGCTTAGAATCTGATAACCTAGCTTATTTTCACCATATCATAGCTTAATATAACATAATCAATCAGTAAATCTAGATTCAAGCTCAGATAAGTCAACTTATTGGTTTACATAAAAAAGTCAATTTGCAGCTTACCCAATTTTTGAATAAACTTTGGATTTAAATTGTGAACTTGTTAATTGATATTAGAACTTGAGCTTGTAGGTTTATATAGTCTTATTGCTGATCTCCTTGTTACTATTTTTCATAATTTTTATGCTAGCTTATTAAGAGCTTAATTAGTGCTTAACTTTTGGTGATTCTTCATAGACCTCCCCTGCGCACAGGTTTGACATCCACTTTCACAAGCTTGCATAAGCTTGTTTATTGAGTGTTGGTCTGAGTATTTTGGTTATTTGTGATGCCCATGTGGCTAGTTATCTGAAATAAGTGCTTATTTGCTTTTGATTGCTTATTTGGTCTGCTTATTCTTGCTTAAACTTGTGCCATCAAATAAAACCACAACACCGATCATCAGTAATCAAGCAATTTCAAAAGCCCATCATAAGCTCATTTCTAAGCTTTGGCTTGTGATCTTTGGCTTTTTAAGAAGCTAAGCAGCTCATTAACACAGTTCAAGCTTTATTTTTTACTCACAAAGCCTTTAACTAGGGCTGCATCTCAGCTTGAAGCTTGTCCATTCACTCAGTTCACTGAGTGAACTCAGCAACCCACCCAACTTCATAAGCCCCTCAAAAGCTACCCAGTGGTCCCCATTGGTCAAGCTTTGGCATTTTGGAATCCTTACCAGCCCTCTTAGTACTTCAAACATTCAATAAGTTCTATTGAGCTTAATTCATAAGCTCAACTTGGCCATCTTGGTTGCCTGTCTAGGGTGTTTGGATCTCATTGGAAGTGCTTATAAGCTTATTCCAAGCTTATTAGCCAAATTCAGTGAACACACTTGTTCATATTTGTTAATATCCCATATATACATAGTAATTATCCCTTTGTTTTCTTTCTTAAGCTTGTTTTAAAGCTTGTTCCAAGTTTTCAAGCTTATTTCATTCACTCAGTAAACTGAGTGAATCAGTTTGGACCCCTCACTTCACAAGCTCTTTCTGAGCTCATCAGTGGGTCCCACACCCTAAATCTTGGTTCTTCCCAACCCTCCTACCAGGCTTCAACCATTGACCCTTTGTTTGGCCTAGATCATAGTGGACCCCACTTGGTTTTACCTCACAAGGTTGTCCCATTTTCTGTCTCGTAATCCAATAAGCTAAATGCTTATTTGTATTCTGTGGCTTATTCAAGCTACTTATTTGGTTGAATCTTGTTAAACATAGTATAAGTAACTTATTGGAACCAGAATCTACCCTAGTGAACTCCACATAAGCTCATTTGAGCTTATTTCCTTCAAAGTCAACTGTTGGGGCAAAATAAGCACTTACAGTGCTTATTCTGGGTTTCCAAGTTTGTTTTTTTTGTATTAGTTTCTTATTTTAAGTATTTTAATAGTTTTATTAAAGAAAAAACACAAAAAGCCAAAAATACTTATAGTAATAGCTTTTATTTAATAGAAACTATCTATTTAATTTTCTTTTTAGCTTATTTATAAGCACTTCTATTTAATTTTCTTTTTAGCTTATTTATAAGCACTTCTGTATTTTTATATTTTTAGTAAATCTCTTTTATATTAAAGTACTTTTATAAATTTTTTCTAGATTTTTCTTTTGTCATCTAATAATATTTAGAATTAATACTAGTTTAAATAGTTAATAATTAATATTAAATAGAATAATAGTATAATAAATATATTTTTAGTTTTAAAATAAGTTTTATAATATTTTAGATTTTTCTAAGTTTTAATTTTATTTTTCTAGATTTATTTTACATTTTCTAATTAAATAGTGTATTAATAAATAGTATTAAATAGGTTTTAATTAAATAATAATAATATAATAGTTAAATAAATAATTTTCTTTTTATAATAATTTTCTTTTTAGGATCTCAAAAATATAAATTTCACATTTGTGGGGCTTATATTGATCACTTTTTACTTTTATTTTTGTACGTTTACGTAATTTTATTTAAACGTACGTTTTAGGTTTTAAACGTTCATCATTGTAAAAATAGTGATAGCGTTTATTTAATACATTTTATCTTTTATTTCCTTTAATTATACCTTTTACGTTTCTAGGGTTTTTGATCGTACTTATTAGTTGATATAACTCATTTGAGTTATTCATACTTTTAGTATTGTGATAAATCATTCATAACCCTATTCCTAATCAACCAAGCTATATAACACATTTGTTCAATCACAGGATATCACAACCTCGTTGGGGAATTAACGACCCGGGAATATAACTGTACTACCTCGGATTATTGCATTTACGGTTTCTTTAGTTTGACTTTAGTTGTTGACCATTCACAAGTGGTTGATTAATAAAGTTGTCTAGAAAACAAATAATCAATTTTACGCCACGCCGGAGGCTGGTCTGCGTTGAACAATTTTTTGTTGGCTGATTATCTATCCTTTGTATATATATTATATATAATATCGTATTTTAATTTTCCTTAAACAATATAAAAACAAAATATTTTCTTTTTCTTTCTATATATATAAAAGATAAATAATCACAAAAATACTCTTCGCACCCCTTCTGAGTTTCCTTTTCTTCAAGGATCCTTAGACACGTCTTAGTGCATGCGCACTCGTTCTTCAAGGTCATCAAGTCCTCTTCGCGAGCTTGTAGCCATACCTCGAAGAAGTCGTAGACGTTCGCTCCATCACCGTACCGGCATGACGTCGAGCCAAAAATTCTGTCAAAATGGCAGAAAAACAAACGATGAATGAACTTCTCCAGGCACCCACCGATGGGTACGGAGATGCCATTGTTGTTCCAGCCATCGTAGCTGAGAACTTTGAGCTTAAAACGGGATTAATAAACCTAGTGACAGCACGTCAATTCTATGGTTTTGATAGGGACGATCCTCACTATCACATTCGGTGGTTTAATAAAATCACATCCACCTTGAAATGTAAAACGTCCCCTCGAGGATGCAATCAAACTTCTTCTTTCCCGTTTTCTCTCGATGGGCCCGCCAGATCCGGCTTGACAAACAACCCCCTAAGTCGATTGAAACGTGGGAAGATTTAGTACAAAATTTTGTGCATAAATTCTATCCTCCTTCAAAAACCACGAATCTCCGGAATGAAATCATGAAATTCACACAACATTTTGATGAAACATTCAGTGAATCATGGGATCGTTTTAAGGAAATGCTACGTAACTGTCCTCATCATGGATTTACTGAGTTGATATATCTGGATACTTTCTATAATGGCATAAGACAAGCTGATCAAGACTCTCTTAATTCCTCCGCGGGAGGTAATTTTTTGAATCGAACAACAAAGGATGCTTTAGCCATTATAGAGAACAAAGCTGAGGTCCGTACCTCAAGAAACAAACCAGTTGTTCCCAAAACAAGTGATTCACCTTCTACTTCATCTCCCATGACTCAAACTGTTGACAATACTCAGTTTGCTCAACTCATGGATGCTCTTAAAAATTTGACTCTTAACCAAAAGAAAGAGTCATCTAAACCAGTGAAGTCAAAAGATTGAACCATGTGTCACTTGTGGTGGTCCTCATGCATACTACAACTGTATCAAGCCACCGATGGCAATGCATTTGAAGTTGATGCTCTAGCCGGTAATTTCAATCAAGGAGGTAACCAATACCATCCACCAGCTGAAACAAATTACCGTGCTAATAACCAAGAGGGACCATCAAGATCATATCAACCCAACAATTCAAATAGGTCTAATCCTAACCAGCCAAGAGGGCAATATAACCAAAATCAATATCGCACTCGAACAATCAAATTGTTCCTGTTCAATACCCACCCCATAGTGGAAATTCAAATTCTAACCAAGGGTATTCAGCTCCTAATAATCAAATAGTTTCGTTCCAAGAATCTCAATCTGCTGAACTAGCTAACCACATCAAGGCTACTGATGCTAAAATGAGAGTGGTTCAAAACCAAATCTCCAATTTGAAGAATGAATTTGATTCTTCAATTGCAAAGAACAATAATGAGCTGAAGAACGATCTTAAAAGTATGATATCTGATTTGGTGAAACAACTCGTTCCACCTTCCACCTCGGGAAGTCTCCCGAGTAATACTATAATCCTAGGTGAACTCAAAGTCTGTCACTACACATAGTGATACAGCTCAAGTTGGACCAACCACGGTTGTCCCAAATTCTACACCCCCAATTACTCCTACATCATCAATAGATCCCACTCTTTCACGATTCACGGTTAAAAGTTTGTCAAACAATCTTATTGACCAAAGGGCAGCTATGACTTATTCTCATATGCTTAATGCTTCCTGAAAGAGTGTACTTGATGATAGTGATGATGAGGAGGATTCCAACATCATCAAAGCTATCACCACTCGTAGTGGTGTTGCTTATGAGGGACCCTCTACTCCTATTCCACCACCGATATACGATGTGGAAAAAGAGCCCGAGGTTGCCAAGGACCAGGTGCAAATTCCAAGCCCACGAAGTACCGCACACGTCCAACCGCAAGTTGTCCCTCGAAAGAAAACCAAACAAGGAGTTGTCTTTGAGACTGATGAAACTCCTGAGCCTACTGTCCCTAAATCCAAACCTTTTAAGCCTACCATTCCTTACCCTTCACGCTTAAATGAGCAAGAACACCGCGAGAGGTCTAATTATCAAACAGACAAACTCTTGCAAATCTTTAAAGATTTGCAATTTGACATAAGTCTTGCGGATGCTGTCATCTTGATGCCCAAGTTTGCATCAACAATCAAACAGTTGTTAAACAACAAGGAAAAACTGGTTGAATTGGCAAAACTTTCTAAATGAGAACCTCTGCAGTTATCTTAAAGAAGCTTCCCGAGAGCTTGGAGATCCTGGAAATTTATCTTACCTTGTGAATTTCAGGAATGGTTGCATGCAACGCCTTGGCCGATCTGGCGCCAAAGATCAACCTGATGCCTAATTCAGTATGGAAGAAACTTTCTCTTCCTAAACTTACCCTACCGCATGACTCTTGAGCTTGCAGATCGTTCAATATCTATGCCCCTCGGTATTGCCGAGGACGTATTTGTGAAAGTAGGGAAGTTCCATTTTCCAGCTGACTTTGTGGTTGTTGAATTCGATGTTGATCCTAGGGTTCCTCTCATTCTTGGACGAGGATTCCTAAGAACGGGCCACGCTCTTATAGATGTATTTGAGCGTCAGACATCATTGGGTATAGGTAATGAGGCTATTACCTTTAACCATGATCAAACTTCGAAGTACTCCTCCAATTATAACTCTGCGTCGGTTAACCGAATCGATGTCATTGATGTTACCTTACAGGAGTACTCTCAAGAAAATCTTGGTTATGTTCTTGATTTGGTGAGTGGTGATCCCACTACATTGTCTCATTCCATCATTTCCGACTCTTCATCTTCCCTCACTCTAGATGAGGAAAGTGATTCTATTATGGATGAGATTGATGATTATCTCAATCTGGATACATTTCTTCCTGGTATTGATGATACCGAGAGTGATCAAGAGGAAGATGTTATTCTTCTTCTTGAACAATCATTGTACTTAAAATTATACCATTCCCTCCCAAACAACTTCATAAAGAGGAATCCAAATCAGCTTGAAAAACGTAAAATTCTGAGATCAAGCATAAGGCCTCCCCTCCTTTAATTAAATTTCAAATTCTTGAGGAGGAAGTTCTTGTGATTACTGCTGTTCTGATCTCCCTACTACCCTTCACCTACCCGGTGATTTCTCCTTCTCTTCATTCATTCGGGAGTGAAGATGTTACCTTTGACCCGGGATATTCCATATAACATTGGTTTAGATCCAGATACTTCCCCATAGATTTTTAAATTGTTTTTTCCCGACTGTTCAGGAACCCTTTGTTACAGTTAACCGTTCACAAGCGGTTAGCTTGCGTGACAAACCTGACAGTTTGGGAGGAAATAAATCAAATCGGGTTCGAGTCCAGCTAGTGACTCGGGAATCAAAACATTAGCTTAACATGGGTTTTCACCCGTGTGTAACACCCTAGTGTGGGGGAGATGCCCCACATGTTGTATATAGTAAAAAAAAAAATAAAAAAAAAATAATAATAATAATAATTGTTTTGTTTATACACTTAGGTAGTAATGTTATCTTTTTACATTCTAAGTTTCGGCATAACAGCCGGTACTTTGAATATTGAGGACAATATTCATTTCTAAGTGTGGGGAGGAAATTCTGGCGAATTTGATAATAAATGTACCTTTTAGTCCCTTTTTCTCCCAAAATGGCAAAATTTAAAAAAAAAATTATTTAGTGGAAGTACTATGTACTAAACACAACAAATGGTAATCAGTCCACCATGTCTAACACACATAAGGATTGGCTAATCCAGGAGCAAACGGCTCTTGGTAAAGATAACTCAAATCCGTTTACGGCTTGCAATTTGCCCAAAATTGTATGGTTCCTCAACTCGCCATATCCTAATAAGCGAATGAGTTGGCTAGCCCGCAAGATTATGGCTTGTGGTAAAGGCAGTGGAAAAACCATAATTGGTAATCAACTCACCAAAGATAATATTTATAATTTATCTAAGAGTTGGCTAGTCCAGAAGCAAACGGCTTTTGGTAAAGACAAATCAAAACCGTTGATGACTTGTGGTTTGCTCAAAATCGCATGGTTATCAGGTGGACCATAGTTCTTACTTGAACTGAAACATCTTGGCTACTCCGGAAGTGATGGCTTTTGGTAAAGAGTTCTTTCAAATCCATTAAATCTTCATAAAATATTGCTAGGGACTAGCAATAGTTTAGTGTGGGGATTGATGAGTGTCTAAATACTCATCATTTCGTTCACATTTAAGCTACAAAAATATCTGAAAACATACAAATATGCTTCAAAATATTGGAATTATCTCCAAATTGTGTTTTTAGGTGTTAAAGTGCAAAAGGGATGAAAACTGATGAAAAACATGCAAAACATACATAATTTACAGTTTCAGTCCCTGAACTTTGATAAATTGGCAAATCTAGTCCCTGGTTAATCAAAACTTATAAAAATATCATTTTAGGTCCTTGGGATTCACAAGTTGTTCAAAATAATCCTTTGAAGTTAAAAATCATAAAATTACAACTTTGGTCCCTCAAGTTTGAAAAGTGTCAAAATTAGTCCCTAAGGTTTTAAAAATAAGAAAATAATCAAAATAAACCTTATACTATTTATAAATGGCAATATTGGTCCTTATGATAAACTTTGGAGAAATTACATGTTTGGTCCCTCAAGTTTCAAAAATGACATAAAAGGTCCTTGGATACTTTAAAATGGAAAATTATATTTATAGTCCTTGTACTAATGATACTTGGCATGATTGATCCTTGGAAAAACTTTGGAAACTTGTCAAATTCGGACCTTTACTTTGTAAAAAATTACAAGTTTGGTCCCTTGTGATAACTTAACCAAACGGACCTATTTATTTACCTAAATACCAAGCCCCAACCCAAAATATATAACCGGCCCAACACACCCCCCAAACCCAATCCTTTGTAAATAAATAAAACCCGGACCCCGCTTTTCCCTCTTCTTCTTCCACCTCTCCCCCACTCCACCTGAATCGCCACTTGCACCCTCCACCTTGCGCTTCCAGCTCACCCCTAATCCTACCCACTCTCCACCACCTCTTACGCAGAAACCCCCACAATAAATGCCATTCCCACCCATTTTCACTGCAATACCACTCCTACCCACGGTTTTGAGCAATACTGCCCCAACTTGGTCTAAACTTCACCAAACGTGTCCATCCACCTCATGCTACACACCAAGAAGCTTTAATTGCTTTGGAACCGCTTCAATTACACGTGGAGCATTTTGGCCAAAATGTTTAAACGGACAAGATGAAATTGACTCAATCAATGGCTGTGAAACAATGTGGGAAAGTATCTGGAAGCTAGTGGGATGCAAAAGGGTGATAAATACATAAGAAAGAAGAAGAAGAGAGCTATCATAATAGTAATCTAGTTTATGATCAATCGTAGTTAATCAAGATAATTTGTATCATTAGTGTAATTGTTTATTTCTGTTTCAAAAGTGTTGTATAACTTTGCTAAAGTGTATTCAACAGCTTTGGTTCACTCATATCAATCTATCTTTCAAGTTTTCGAATTTCACTTGCACCATTTTCATTACAAGTCTTTTAATTTCAGTTTGATGTTTGTTAATTAGAGGACTCTAATCACACTACTTGGCTCTCAGTAAGCCATAGCAAGCTTTTAGATCAATCTAATTAGTAATAATCAATAAAAAAGGAAAATACCAAAAAGAAACAAGTAAATTAGGAAATTTAATATAGAGTTACTGTAGAAGAAGCTTGGAGCAAGTGCTATCTTAGATTGCCTTGGTATTAGAGCTTAGTGGTAAGCATATAGGATTGGTTCTCAGTTCTTGGTTCTCAGATTTTGGCCTTGATTCAAGTTGTAAGCAATTTCTTGATTTTGCCATTTTCTGTATTAGTTCTTAATTTAGCTTAATCTCTCTTGTTTCATGCTTAGTTGGTGTTGGTTAGTGATAATCTAGTGTTAAATTAGTAGGTTGTTAATTGAAAATCATAGTTTATAGTTGATTAAAAGTTAGACAGTTAAAATAGTGTGTTAGTGATTCATAGTTATAAGTTGTTAATTGCTGTGTTTTTGTGTTCATTTGATCTAATTACATCATAATCAAGTGATTGGATTCAGTCTCATGTTTTAAATCTGTATTGAGTAACACTAATCTAATAAACAGTCCTGTCTAGGGGTGTTTGGATCAAGCTGCCATACTAGGTATATGCATGTTATTGTGCTTTATTCTTGTTTCTGCATGTTTATTTAGATCACACTAGCTCAGTTCTATCATAATATTTAGGTCTTATTAGTATAAAAGTCAAAATAGGTTTTAATCTAATCCATATGTTTAACTGTTAGGATTATAAGTTCCATAATCATCATATTAGCTTAGAATCTGATAACCTAGCTTATTTTCACCATATCATAGCTTAATATAACATAATCAATCAGTAAATCTAGATTCAAGCTCAGATAAGTCAACTTATTGGTTTACATAAAAAAGTCAATTTGCAGCTTACCCAATTTTTGAATAAACTTTGGATTTAAATTGTGAACTTGTTAATTGATATTAGAACTTGAGCTTGTAGGTTTATATAGTCTTATTGCTGATCTCCTTGTTACTATTTTTCATAATTTTTATGCTAGCTTATTAAGAGCTTAATTAGTGCTTAACTTTTGGTGATTCTTCATAGACCTCCCCTGCAGTACAGTTTGACACCCACTTTCAAAAGCTTGCATAAGCTTGTTTATTGAGTGTTGGTCTGAGTATTTTGGTTGTTTGTGATGCCCATGTGGCTAGTTATCTGAAATAAGTGCTTATTTGCTTTTGATTGCTTATTTGGTCTGCTTATTCTTTGCTTAAACTTGTGCCATCAATAAACCACAACATGATCATCGTGTAATCAAGCAATTTCAAAAGCCCATCATAAGCTCATTTCTAAGCTTTGGCTTGTGATCTTTGGCTTTTTAAGAAGCTAAGCAGCTCATTAACACAGTTCAAGCTTTATTTTTCACTCACAAAGCCTTTAACTAGGGCTGCATCTCAGCTTGAAGCTTGTCCATTCACTCAGTTCACTGAGTGAACTCAGTCAACCCACCCAACTTCATAAGCCCCTCAAAAGCTACCCAGTGGTCCCCATTGGTCAAGCTTTGGCATTTTGGAATCCTTACCAGCCCCACTTAGTACTTCAACATTCAATAAGTTCTATTGAGCTTAATTCATAAGCTCAATTTGGCCATCTTGGTTGCCTGTCTAGGGTGTTTGGATCTCAGTTTCCATTGAAGTGCTTATAAGCTTATAACAAGCTTATTAGCCAAATTCAGTGAACACACTTGTTCATATTTGTTAATATCCCATATATACATAGTAATTATCCCTTTGTTTTCTTTCTTAAGCTTGTTTTAAAGCTTGTTCCAAGTTTTCAAGTTTATTTCATTCACTCATATAACTAAGTGAATCAGTTTGGACCCCTCACTTCACAAGCTCTTTCTGAGCTCATCAGTGGGTCCCACACCCTAAATCTTGGTTCTTCCAACCCTCCTCCTACCAGGCTTGAACCATTGACCCTTTGTTTGGCCTAGATCATAGTGGACCCCACTTGGTTTTACCTCACAAGGTTGTCCCATTTTCGTCTCGTAATCCAATAAGCTAAGTGCTTATTTGTATTCTGTGGCTTATTCAAGCTACTTATTTGGTTGAATCTTGTTAAACATAGTATAAGTAACTTATTGGAACCAGAATCTACCCTAGTGAACTCCACATAAGCTCATTTGAGCTTATTTCCTTCAAAGTCAACTGTTGGGGCAAAATAAGCACTTACAGTGCTTATTCTGGGTTTCCAAGTTTGTTTTTTTTGTATTAGTTTCTTATTTTAAGTATTTTAATAGTTTTATTAAAGAAAAAACACAAAAAGCCAAAAATACTTATAGGAATAGCTTTTATTTAATAGAAACTATCTATTTAATTTTCTTTTTAGCTTATTTATAAGCACTTCTATTTAATTTTCTTTTTAGCTTATTTATAAGCACTTCTGTATTTTTATATTTTTAGTAAATCTCTTTTATATTAAAGTACTTTTATAAATTTTTTCTAGATTTTTCTTTTGTCATCTAATAATATTTAGAATTAATACTAGTTTAAATAGTTAATAATTAATATTAAATAGAATAATAGTATAATAAATATATTTTTAGTTTTAAAATAAGTTTTATAATATTTTAGATTTTTCTAAGTTTTTATTTTATTTTTCTAGATTTATTTTACATTTTCTAATTAAATAGTGTATTAATAAATAGTATTAAATAGGTTTTAATTAAATAATAATAATATAATAGTTAAATAAATAATTTTCTTTTTATAATAATTTTCTTTTTAGGATCTCAAAAATATAAATTTCACATTTGTGGGGCTTATATTGATCACTTTTTACTTTTATTTTTGTACGTTTACGTAATTTTATTTAAACGTACGTTTTAGGTTTTAAACGTTCATCATTGTAAAAATAGTGATAGCGTTTATTTAATATATTTTATCTTTTATTTCCTTTAATTATACCTTTTACGTTTCTAGGGTTTTTGATCGTACTTATTAGTTGATATAACTCATTTGAGTTATTCATACTTTTAGTATTGTGATAAATCATTCATAACCCTATTCCTAATCATCCAAGCTATATAACACATTTGTTCAATCACAGGATATCACAACCTCGTTGGGGAATTAACGACCCGGGAATATAACTGTACTACCTCGGATTATTGCATTTACGATTTCTTTAGTTTGACTTTAGTTGTTGACCATTCACAAGTGGTTGATTAATAAAGTTATCTAGAAAACCGCGAATCAGTGCAGCTGGGTAAAAGGTTGAAGGAGGGTTGAGTGTTTGGGATGGTGGGATTATCTGGGAAGCAGAGAAAAGGTATCTAGGGTTCCGGGGTTATGGTTTGGGCGGAAGTGGAGAAGATGGGGAGTATTAGGTTTATTAATAATCATGGGTAATGAGGTTTGGGTGGGTATGGATTGGGTAAAAGCTTGGATATTGGGCCAATGGATTGTTATTGGGTTGAGATATTACTTGGACTAGGATAAGTTTTGAATCCAAGGCAAACATAGGGACCAATCGCCAAAACCGAAAATTCAGTGGACCAATCAAGTAACTTCTAAAAAGTGATCCAAGGGTCAAACTTGTGAATCTCAAATAAGTTGAGGACCATTTTTGCCAATTGTGAAATTCCAAGGACTAAACTTGACAATTTTAAAAATCCAGTGGATCAAAATCTGTAATTTCTCAAACTTTTGAAATTTTTCATCAAAGGACTAATTATGACAACTTATGATTTCAAAAGGACCTTTGGTGACTTTTCTTTTTAAAATACGTCGTGGACTATTTCACAATTTTGAAAATCGGGGACCGAACTCCGCCAATTATGCAAACTTCGTCGCTTTTCATTTGTTTTGATAATTTGCATCTCAAACATATAAAACACACTTTTGAGATATTTTCTTTATTTTGATGCATTTCTGAGTGTTTTAGATGTTTTGGTACCGATTTGACCTAAAATGATGAGTGAATAAGCACTCATCATCCCTCAACGACATCGAAGACATGTACCTTGCCAAAGTACAGGTCGTGTATGAGACAATTCTCGACCCGAAGTTCAACGTGAATTTATCAAGTCAGCTTCATCTTCATTAGACGATCGCGATCAAAGAACGCGGTTGAAGATATCCGTGATACGTTGAATCTTATCGACGATGTCAACCTCACTCCTCCAACGCTTCTTTCCCGATCTCAATCAGCTTACCTCAATACACGCCATCGAAACCTTCGGAGTTGTTTACCGCAGTTGAACTTCAAAGAAACCGCTTAATGGCGTGTAGTGATCTTCTAAATTCGGGGATCATACTTTGAAGTGGTTAGGGACGGATTAGCGCATAAAAGTTGAAGGATATAATGTACCAAAGTTGGGTCTCGTAGCCGGAATTCTCAGAAAGGAGGGATGTGAGAAGGATCATCACCATGATTGATGAACGGTTGTTCGTAAGGGATCGAGCCTCGCACGCATTGAAAGCTATGTTGGTGGTCGACAATTCAGAGAAACATCACCGCTTTCAACGCCCTGCTGCGACTCCCCGAACATCAATGCGACTTCCTCGGTACCCTTGAATTGTTTCCTTTCATAATTTTGGATGTATGATTAAATATGTCTATGGCTTGTGCACACATAACGTACAACCCGTAATGGTCAAGAAAAGGACCCTCGTGGTACGCCTCGCCACAATCCTTATAAAAGGAGCGAAAGCTTCTTACTTTTGAGTGAAACCTATCAAACCTTTCACTTTTCAAGGTTTTGCTCAAAAGAACAAGTACTTTCCCTTATGATTTTCAAAACCTCAACCGTTTATATCACTCGTTGAGGGGGAGTACTTGATTCAACACTTTGTTCAAAATTGTTCTCAGTGGTCGTCTTCCCGCAACACTCGAAATGGTCATATTTATTCTCAAAAGTTTCAAAAATAACACTTTAATATGCCATTTTTGAGGGGAGAAAATTGTGTGATAAGAAATATGTTGTACAAAATGCAAATGAATCAGGTACCTCGACTTAACCAACGAATTGACGGTACTAAACTGTTAGTAACCTCAAAAGACTTGTCCCGGACGGGTAATAATTTCAAGCTAGTTCGCTAGTGATGTAAACGTGTCTCAAGAAGGACTTGTCTCGAGTAGAATGTACCAATCGAGAAACTTTTGATAGACATGAACTCTGACGGGTTTGACAACCTTCCAAGGTTTGTCTACACCTTCAAGGTAGTTATTAGAGCTAGTTGTCACCTAAAAGTTGACAATGTAACTCTTTAACTATGCAACGTAACCGTGTCTCGCGGGGGATTGTCTATCTTCTGGATCAATTCAAAAGTGCTTCTTTCCTCACTTTGCATTTAACCATTAAAACTATTAAGCACATGTGGAGGGGGAGTATTTATGCAAAACATCATCTCTCACAATGGTTCAAACATGTTTTTCATTAACAAACCCGTTGAGAGATATGTTATCATACGCTTGGTTTTAATGGCAAAACATAGTTAGTCATGGAGTTATAAGGTGACTAAGGTTAGAATAACTGGCGTCCTATGATCCTCCGAGCCAGAGGGATCTACCCAAGGACACTACCATTAGTTAGTGTTAGAAGTCCTTAGGAATGATTATAAAAAAAAGGAGAAAATGAGAATCGGAGAAAGAAGGAGTTGAAGAATCAAAAAGAAATGTAAAGTAAAGGGTGAAAAGAAACACCCTCCGTGATTATTCAACTTAGGGCGTAACCGGTTCAATTCATATGATACTGGTTGTCACTTAGTGACGCCGGTATTGAAGATTAAAAGTCGTCATGGACCCAATGACGCATGCACTAAACCTTCTTATCCACTCAAGTTTCTCTCAACAGAAGCTTGTTTCATTCTCACAGGGGACCCTACGTAAACTATCGGCTTCCCTAGAGATTGCTGGTATTAAAGAAGGAGACCCTCTCCCTAGTCTCCGCTTCGGAAAACCAAAACGCACTATTGAGTCTAGAGCCACGAGATTCATCAAAAGATCTCTTAGGAACACTTGACATTTAATCACTTGATGATCAACTAATAAGATCATCGGTGGTTCATATCGAGTCCTTCACGATCTTAGCAATTCGAGAACATTTATGAGAGGTTCACATCTCTGTGATCCTCGATTGAATGGAAACTCCTGCCAGTGGTCAACATCAAACAACCGCCGCCAAAGTCACTTCGGTAACTCCCCGTGGATTACGCCGAGTGTGTCTCAAACGGCTCATGGGTCGAGGTGATGCCGGGTGTACCTCAGCGACTCATTCCCAATCAGATGTACTTTCGTACATCGCTATCTCACTTGTGGGACTCCAGTTCAAGAACGGCCTTTGTAAGAATTAGAGTTGTGTCCTCACACTATGCTGTTGACGCGCTCGAAGTTCAAACTTGTAAGTGCTCGAAACCGCTATTACTAACCGCTTGAAATGTTTTCTTCTTATGGAAGCTCTGGAGCGGGATGATCGTGTAGATTCTTCTCATGCTCACGCCAACATCATCACTAATGGAAGTTCTATCTCAATGCAACACAACAGTCGGAATGATTCTTCATCAACCAAAGAATCTACAAAGTCAAAGACTTAAAGAACTTCATCAGTATTGATTTCCAACGCCAAAGAGCGTGTGAGCATGTTGAAGAATGACGTGGAGACACCGGAGCAAATGCGCACTGAAAATCGATGCGCATAAACAACATACTATCACTTTCACCACAAAGAACAATGATCAAAGAACAAAGTTAAAGATGACGCCAAAGCATAACTGTTCAAAGATAACTATCTCTACACCGGGAGATTGTTCGAATCAAGGCAATTCTTCTCACAAGAAAGAAGAATGTCGAAGACGCCTCGCTACTATTACATCAACGCCTTCACCGTTTACATTCATATATACTTGAGGGGGGAGATTGTTGGAATCACTCCTAAACAGGATTTCAAGTATTTATATTTCATATGTAATAGGTAGCTTTATTATGGCCTTTATGTTTGTTTAAGGTCAAGCTTATGTAGAAGGCCCATAAGCTTAGCCCCAAGCCCAATAAGGAATAGGGAAGGAGAGGGAGTGTTGCCCTAGCTCCTTGCCTATATAAACTATGTAATAACCTTCATTTGAAGGTTGGTTGTTCAAGTTCTTTTCTTTCACATATGCCTCACGCCTAAACCGTATACTATATTGTGTGTGTGTGTGTTTGATACTTGTTCAATCGCCTCATCTCCTTTCTATATAACTTGTGTTGTAAAACTAGTGACCTAACAAGGAGCAAAGGAAGCTGAAACTCATGGAGAGCAACTTGAAGATCAAGACATTTTTCAAACTGCAACTAATTTTACCACTGATTTTATTCCTACTGCAGAGCTAAATATTGCCACTTCAAGTAAAGAATTTGATAAATTGAAGACAGACAAGGGTAAAGCAGTTATGGAAGATGTACGTTCAACTTGAAAGTAAGATTTCAAAGAAAAGACAAGTTCAGATTGATCTTGATAGAGAACTTGCTAAGAAGATAGCGAAGATCAAATTGCCGGAGAAAGTTGCTAAGAAGAAAAGATTGAAAGAAATAGAAGTTGCAAGCTTTTTGGAAGCTAAAAGATTGGATAGAATGGAAGATACTAAAGATTCAATTTCCAATCGCTCAACCTACAATTATGAAAGAGAAAGCTCCGAGTTTAGTTATGTTCCTATGAAGAAGATATTCAGGGTGGCTAATAATCCGTAAATCAAGAAAAAGGCAATTGACCTTGTTGTCGATGCATCCTTAACGAGGAACAAAGAACTGCCAAAGGATTTTATTCAAATAAAGAACAATCAAGCACTTGAAGATGTGATTAATTCAGTCAAAAAGGTTCGGAAGAAACCAAGACAACCAACCAAGGCACAAATACTTGCATATATGAAGACTTATTGTTGTCATGTTAGTAAGTGGAAAAAGCATCAATTTAAAGGAATGTCTGATGATCAAGTTGAAAAGGCTTACTACGAATCAAAACAAGATAAATCTTTTATTCCAATCGGTTCTGAAGAAGAAGAAAGAAGGATTCCTAGATTGAAGAGGAAAGCTAAAGTAAGTGATTCTCAAACTGTTAAGAAGACTAAGGTTGATGAAGATCATACAAAGTCTACTGAGAAGGAGATTCCTACCGAGAAGTTCACTAAAGAACAAATGACCGAATGATTGTGATTGAAGACGAGATTTTTTCCGAACCACCGCAAATTCGACATCCAATCATTGATTGGGAAGTTTACACTGCTAGCAATTTTGCTTCAACATGGAAGATCACAAGGTTGGGAGGTGAAACTTCATCATTCATGACATTTGAAGATCTTATTAAAGCTTTTTACAGAGATGACCTTAATACACTATGGAAATTAGTTCAAGAAAGGTTTAATGCTCAAGATCTCAAAGATACAAAGGAAATGCAGTTTATGGGTAAATCTAGAAGGCTTTTTGAACCAAATGCCGATGATGACTACTGGAAAACCTTATTCACATGTTTTGGTACTAAATGATTTTATTATGATTCATGTGAAGTTCATCATGTCTCTACAAATAATGGAGAAGACTTTTCATTCTTGGTTTGAAAAGAATATCCACTCTGAGAAATGAACTCTTACGTTAATGTTAAGCTTACACATAAGAGTTAATGAAGACAATGAGAAGGTCAGAGCATTGTTACAAAGGCTTCAAGATCAATGTTTAAGAGCTATACAAAAGTTAAGAGAAAAGAAGTGAAGTGTTTGATTGAATTCCCCAAATCCTTGAAGTTAATGCATATTGAAGAAACTTATTGATTTGCAGAGAAATCATAAGTTTAGGGAGGATTGTTGGGAATAATCCGCTTACCACGGATAGTTGTGGTTTACACGCTGTTTAACACTAGCAAAGGAAACGTATTCTCCACCGCAAGTTCTTCATTACCACCGCTATCGGTTTATGATAAGGTTAAATGCGTCTAGATAAGTATAGAATAGATCTTGTGTATATTCTATTATGTTAGCTTTATACTTATTTGTAAAGGACCTTGTTGTATAAAAGGAGATCCTAGGTCATTGTCTTAGGTACGTATAATATTGCAATATTACCTACGAAAGCTTCAAGGTGTAACCCTAGTGATAAGCTAAGATCACTCGTATTATTCATTAATAATATTGGAGCTTGAGTTTTGTGTTAACTTGTGTTTATTCTCATACATCATATAATTCGTCTTCTAAGTATTACTTAAGTAAATTCCGCTTGCTTGATAATATTATACAAAATATCATTGACACAAGGAGAGTGTCCCAGATCCATCACACTTGCGTCTTGTAGGATCGTAATATTTATTGTGTTGATGATTCGGGTGGTCTTGGATGATGAAAATACATGTTAGCCATTTAGAGAGAGAAAGTATTATTATGAGCTCCAACTCTCTACCTTGGGAGATAGAGAGTATTTATAGTTCTTACATAAATCGCCACCTACAGGCTGTGGATCAGGCATACGGTGGGTAAAGACCCGTCCGTCCTCCACGGTGTTACTTAACTAAATACTACTTAACATTAAATAATCTACGACTCACAGCTTTCTAACGATTACATATACTTGAGGTGACCGACTCTTTAATGACCGGATTTTCTAAATCCTAACAATCTCCCCCTAAGGGAGGTCACCTCAAAAATACATCGAATACAAATGCGTATATTACATTAAAATTGTTCTTGAATTTTGTTAAAGTTCTTTGCTCAAGCTCAGATTCATCGATTCTTCATTTTTGCATGTTTGGTTAATCCAAGTGGAGGTATTTATCAGATCCACGTGATAATGAGTTTTGAGCCAGCCTTTGAGATCATCAAAGAATCATAAATCTCTTGACTCATCCTTGTGGTGTTTGTATTATGTGATGTTGTGACTTTTGGACCGACATGCTCACATTCTGGATCATGATTGCTTCTCATCAGAGTAGCGGAAGCTTTTGTTGATTCATGATATTGGCAAAGAGCTAGCAGAAGGTAAGCATAGTATAAAAATATCAATGAACTGTGTTATGTAGATATGCACCAGTCATGATTTCTTCAATTAAGTGTGGATGCCGAGCATGCGGTGGATTGACTCTCAATTCTAATCACCTGCAACCGTCCAAATGTACCAGAAACAACAGCTAGCAATGAAAAAACACACTATTTAAATGTCTTTGATAACTTTTTGAATGAGGTACACGCCCACCTTCCCGCTGATCAAGCACTAATACCGCCTGTGATCGTATAATTCAAGAATCTCCTTGACAGGTTTCGCAATGCTTCTAAATTGCTCAAACCGAACGTCTCAAAGAAGACATCACGTAGTGAGTGAACCAGCGAATTGAGATTCACTGATTGATGAAAAATTGATTTGAAAACAATCGTGTATTGCTTAGAAGAAAGAGTTTTGCAATACGACGAAGGTTTTATGAGAAAGATCAATTTTCAATCAAAAATACTTTTTGTATTTAAAAGAGTACACATTCGATGTGCTAGAGAAAAGAAGAGATTTACACATCGAATGGTTTTTCCAAAAGTATTTTTCAATCAGAGATACTTTTTGTGTTTGAAAACATGAATACACATTCGATGCGCTAGAGAAAAGAAGATTTGCACATCGAATGGTTTTTCCAAAAGTATTCGTCAATTCAATTCCTGGACCAAGGTTGATTCACGAGTGAATCGCCCCATCGTTTCTATCCAGTTGTCACAAGCTTGATCTTACGAGAAGATCTCACATGTCACCCACCAAGGGCTTGTTTGATGTTGGCTCTAAAAGGATTTCCATCTTCATTGTGAATATTTTTACATATCACTCGGATGTTCTGGCAATACCACAAGGATAGTGCGTAGGACTCTTAATATATTCTTACTTTCCACATTGTGTGAAACAGCAAGTCTTCATGAATTTAGTGTCCTAATGAGATATTGTGGATGATCTCTTGGCTCTAGACTCAATTAGTGCACTTTTGGTTCCTGTTCTGGAGACTAGGGAGAGGGTCTCCTTCAATATCAACAATCTCTAAGGGAAAGTCGATAGATTATGTCGGTTCCCCGTGAGAATGAAACAAGCCCTTTTAAGAGGAACTTGAGTAGCTTGGGAAGTTTAGTGTAGTGCGTCACTGGGTCCATGACGTCTTGTCTTCAATACCAGTGTTACCTTAGTAAGCACCAGTAGCATATGTATTGAACCCGGTTTCTGCCCTAAGGTTGAATTAATGGAGGGCTATTTCTTTTCACCCTTTTTCACATTCAATTCTTTTTAATTCTTCAACCCCTTCAGTGCTTTACCGAGACTTCATTACTAGAACCTTGTTGGGTTTATTCCAGTACTAGCTCAGTCTCAGTCCGCACTCTTCCCGTATTCTCATTTTTCTCTTTTTTTCATCATACCTAAGGACTCTACACTATCTAGTGGATTGTCCCTGGGTAGATCCCTCCGGTTCTGGCGGATCGTGGGAATGAATACCTAACCTCACCATCCTTATAACTCCATACATAAACTAAAATGGTCGGTCTTTTGGTACAGTTCATTCCTTTTCTAAACCAATTGAAAAATCATTTGGAAAATCCAATCAAGGTACTTGTGATATAAAATCAAAACATTTTGTACCTTAATTGTTTTGGATCATTTAGAAATGCTCCCCCTCAACATGTGCGTATGATTTTGAAATTGTTTAGCACATGGAGGCAAGAGTTCTTTGAAATATTTTCTTTGATCACAATTTTCATAGAAAAAGTCATTTGATTTTCTTTGGTAAATTCTCCCCCCTCAATATGTACGTAGGATATTTGAAATCATTTTATCACATAGAGGAAAGAGTTTATTTGAAGTACATCCACGATCACAGAAACCATTTAAAACTCAATCAAGGTACTTTATGTTAAAACATAAAGGCTTTTGTACCTTGATAGTTTTATTTTCATTTGAAATGCTCCCGCTCAATATGTGCTTCGAGATTCGAAAGCGTTTAGCACATATAAGAGAGCAGCCTGCACAATTGAATCAAAACGATCACCTTTTATCAAATGTCATTATTAAATCACAAATTCTCCCCCGATCAAAAATATCAAACCATTTGAGATTTTGGATCCCAAGTGATTTAATAATGTTTAGAAAAACATGGGATAAAATGTGCCTGTTTTAAAAACTCATCTTGTTTTTGGATAAATGCTCCCCCTCAACATGTGCATTATGTATATTGAAATCGTTTGGCACATGGAGGCAGGAGTGCCTTTGAAGGACCAAAACAAATTCCATTAAAACAGATTTGAGATTTAAAACACGATCTCCCCCGCGATCAAAAATTTCAAACCATTTGAGATTTGTGATCCCAAAAGATTTAAATCATTTAGAAAATTTTGGGGAAAGAGGTGGCAAGATTTGATTTTCAAAAATGACAGATAAGGACCATTTTAAGACATTAAAGATTGTTAGTATCAGGTATGATTGTTTTAAGAGATCTTTAAGTAAAATAAAATAATTTCACAATCAAACAAGAACAGAAAAAATTTCATTTTGAAAGACCTTGATTTTTTAAAGAAAATCATACCATGACATAACATTAAATCTTTAGATCACCACATTATAGCGTACAAACGGACTTTTTGATGAAATATCGTTTGAAAATATTTAATTTGAAATCACTGAAGATTTGACATAATAAAGTCCGGTTGATTTCAAAACTTTGAATCTGATTTATTTTCAAAACAATATTTTTCCATTTTCAAAACAATATTTTTAAAAGTTTTAGAAAAATGGTATCATCACTATTATCCCTGCACAAGGATACGTTAGGTGGTTGAGCTGCTTTTGTTGTTGTTGCGTAGGCAGAAGAAAACCGCCTCCGGCTGATGCAGTGAGACTTCTCGACGTTGCATTTGTTATGCCAACTCTTCATAGAGGTCCATTAAGCTCCGTTTCTTAATTTGATGATGAAGAAAACCATCTGCTGATGCAGTGAGACCTCTTACGTTGTACTTTATCTTGCCAACTTTCCATAGAAGTCAAATTAAGCTCCGTTTCTTCATTTGTCAACCCAAGATATAGTTACCCTTTCCTTTCGCATCCAATCAACATATTTTGTGGATCCGGATCGGGAACATTCTTATGAACCATGATATCCGCATGCTAGTAAACATACAAACATATATGGTGGTCGACATCACCCAAAAAGCAATCGACTAATAAAAGTCAATCCAACATATCAATCAGTTCATATAAGGCATGGGAATAATGTGTTTCATCAAACTATAATCATCTAATCCTAACAATCATATCCTAAATTCCTAGTCCTTCGACATAGGCAAATATCTTTTTTAATTAAGCACGTAGGATAATTAAGAAAGCCTGTTAGATGATATAGATTTGAAAACATTATCCCCCTCAACCAATGACTCATTTTTGAAAAGTTTAAAAGCGCTGAAGTCATTGATTGAGTTTTCAATTTATTTCGAAAACTCTGAATAAGATTGATTTTCAAGCAACTCATTTACCACCATTTTTTTAAAACAGCAAATATTTTTCTGAAGAATTTTAGACGGAAAAAATATTTGAGTAGGAACAGCAGTCCTTCGACATACTTTCCTCAAATTGTTTTAGGATAAGTGAACGAAATATTTGACAAATTGTTTTAGCGCAACACTTTCCTTCCATGAAGAGCGGGTTGCTATCTGAAATAATAGCAAACCATAGTTTTAAGCTCGGGTTACAGTCAGAAATAACTGCCAGCCATTATTTGAAGCCCTGCCAGTTACAAATCTCTGAAATAACTGTAAGCCATAGTTTTAGACATGTTTAGAAAAGAATATTTACACCTCCTGCTCGAACTTCATCTATGGTCCCTTGCCATTATTGAATGACATTTCTAAGACCGCAGATGTTATCGATACCAGAAGACATGTCTTGAGAAAAACAATATTTTTGGTATTTTAAGATTTTTTAAATTTTTATGGATTTTTGTTGATTTTATATTTTTCTATTTTTGTTTTGCTGGTTTTATATTTTTGTATTTGGTTTTTCTGATAAATATATACAAAGATAGAGTAGATGATATAGTTTAAGAAGATGATGATACGAGTACCGAGATAGGGATATCGAAAGCAGCCTGTTGTAGAAGATAGAAGTCATCATCCCTAAAACTTTCACCACCAAAGCTTCCAAGGCTCTTGCATTGAAGAAAGAAATTGAACCATCTGAAAGTGAGACTTTGGCAGCTTCCCCCCAAACCGAAAATCCTTTAGCTGAAAGGTATCAAAGCTCTATTTCAAGCTTGCCTTAGCCAGTGCACGGAAGCACACCATTATTATAAATCCCGCTGCTCCATTTAAGAACGATAATCGAGGTTCTCCGTTCGGGGTTATATCATCCAATAGAAGAACAAAGAACATTTCATCCCACACTTAAATAATCTTCTCATATTTTTTTTCAACCTGACGTCTGCATCCATTCCAAAAGGTGTCAAGAGAACAATTCCCCCAAGTAGTTGAAATGAAGAACACCTCTCCAATGTTCACATCTTTCTTCCTTGATGATTGTGTATGAAGCTCAAGAACCCGAAGTACACCAATATCCAAGAACTCTCCCAAATACACATCATGCTCAGAGAGAAAACACCTCCCCAATGTTTGTGGTAAACAATGGCTTTCTTCCCTGATGATCGTGTATAAAGCTCAAGGACCCGAAGTACACACATTCCCCAAAGAGAGAACAACCGATAACATTGAAGAAGCAGGCCAAATCACCGATTATCTCTCATGGATGACAATCTCATGCGGATGTCAACTCCGAATAAGTGATTATATCTCTCAATTAATGATTAAGCCCTCAAGTGAGACAAATGAGCGAAATTCCCCAATGTACACAATTCTCTCTCCCTTGATGATTGCGATAACATTGAGATCATCACACACTTGTGTACCTCTTATATCTTCAGAAACTTTCTCTAACATCACTTCCCCCAAATAGTTGGAATAATAACACTAAACGCCTTGATGAGTAAAACCTTGAGTTTCTCTCTGGGTCATGACATTTGTCTTCCCGGGATATTTTCAATCACTTAGAAGAATTAAGTTTATCAAGTTTACTCGCTTTGTGTTTAGATGTGTGTCTCCTTCTCCCCATCTGGTTTTGACACTCGTAATCAGCGACTCTTTATAAGCCCAAACACTTGAAATCTTGTGGGAAGAATACCATTGAATCTGGAGAATCAACTTGTCAAGAGTGTGAGCATGTCTAATTGGGGATTAAATTTGACATTTCACTATCCCCCAATTAGTGCTCTCCCTTGAACTGACAATCTTAATGATGAATAACCAGAATAAGAAGAAGTCTTTAGATCGTTAAATGCAACTCGTCTTTAGTCTTCTAACATGTAGCAAAAATTGTAGAACTGACTGTAGACTTGACCTTCTTCAAGATTGTCCAGTTGGGGAATAGATTTTTAACATCTTCAGCACACCAAAAAGCATCCCAATTAACTTACATCTTGCAAATCCCCTTAACTAAAATCCCTCCCAATCAAACAAGAACAGAAATATGTTCATCAAGGACATCAACAATCAGCCCGCACCGAACACACGAAATGGTAACACCAAGCAAACAATCACATCAAACAAGAACAGAAGGCTGTTCGGAATCATCATGTTGATGTACACGTGAAGCATTAACCGGAAGCACTTGTCTTTAAACTCATCAGTTTGTGAGAAGATGTCAACCAACGGCTCTTTAAATGAAACTTCATGTAACGATGACCCGATAAGAAGAAGATCGGTTCTTACATGAGATGGGAGCCATTTGACCATTTGTTCTCAGAAATCAATCAATCATGCAAAAAATTCACACTTATTCTCCCCCTCAAGAATTGCATACGGGGATGCCATTCTTGATTAAACAAGTGATTATCATCCAAATGTATTCTATTCACACTTCTCCCCCGCAAAATTAGCACATGATGTCGCCATCTTCATTATATTGAGCAAGTGGAATAAGAGTAATTATCAGTCTTCCGGTTCACTTGATGACCGGGCGCATGGAAAAGCATGAAGCATGTTGATGAGAATGGTCATAATAAGAAGATTTCTCTTCTTCCGAAGATAAAGCACACTGAAATGTACACTTTTGTTTTCTTTGAGGAACGAGGCTTGAACTGTTGTGTTCAAACGTCATAATCTCTCTCTTTTCAAACTCTCTTGGCAAAACATGTAGTCACCCCATTATCATTCAGTAGGCTCTTTGTAGTGACAGCTGATGGAGAAAACCCAATATGAAGAATTTGACCCTGAAGTAAACTAACCCAAACTCGTGACTTAAACTTGCACATATGTAACAAAGAGCGGTGCCGAGACTTCATCCTCCATTGAATCTCTAAGTACTCTATACTCTTCATCCAACCAACCATCAAGTAATAGACGTACATTACCTGTTGAAAATCCACAATTGAATGTGACACTGAGCACTACAACGTAACTCCTTTAAGTGATAGTTATTTTGAAGTGATAAGAGCCCAATTCCCCCAAGTGGTAAAAGAAAAGGAAAAAGTCACCCAACAATAACTAGATTTCCATGTCTTCGTTTTTTATAATAAGTTTGAACAAGGATCTTGAAGAATCTTCATCCAACCATCCCCGATACCTTCAGATACTAAGTACACTTGCCCGTGGTATTTCACTTCAAGCTCAAATAAATAATAGTGAATTAACCCCGTTGTCACATCTTGTTAAAAGCTCAAATCTAGCCTCCTTTGACCTTAAAAGTGAACTTTGATAATGGTTTCATCCCGACCATGGTTTAATGAGCATATCCCCGTAAAACTATGTAATAACCAAACTACCATGACGAATATCCAAACACACATCCAATTCATGAAGTACACCCTTTTATCCCTTCTTCGAAGCAGAAACCGTAGCACCAGCATCAAGTAAGATCCAGAATTACACTTTCCTTTCTCCAGGACGGTTCCATCGTTACGGGATTTTACAATTCCATGGTTTAAACCGATATATAGTTTCTTTCGCGGGATTTTACAAAACCAAGAATAAACCGTAAGATAGATCCGGAAATGCACTTTACTATTACCAGGATGTTTCCATTGTCACGGGATTTTACAAGTCTCTGATTTAAACCGAGAAATAGGTTCTTTCGCGGGATTTTACAAAATCAAGACAAAACCGTAGACAATGTCAGCTTGAATGTGTTATGACAACATTGGTTTAGGTGAATATCTGTTTTAGGAGAAATTGCAGTGGTTCATCAACGGTTCATTATCCAATAACAACAAAATCAACAACCATTCAATAAACACTTTGGTAAACAGATCATTCACACATTCTGTCGGCAAATGTTGTGACCTCTTGGAGAAGTAAGCCCGATATACCAAACTTGATCATGAAGTAAAATTCCCCAGATTTGTTACTTAAACTTGTACTAATCCTTGTGAAGAAGAAACGGTGTACCTAATGTACAAAACCTCTTTACATATCCTCAACTGCGTGAGACACCGAAGTGATAGTTACGTTGTGAGTTAAGCGAGAAAGAATCACAACCGTAACTAAATACCCAAGTCTTTATCACACTCTATAAATGCCCAAAAAAGTCGTCTTCACAAAATGGTAGAAAGAAAGAAGACGAAATAAGTAAATGCGCCCGAAAAACCTCACTTCAAATTCATATAAGAAATACCGTATAAACAACCCCGTAGTCAACATTTTCCAATATCAATGCAAGCCATGACATAATATTTTCCGTGAAAATGTATACACCAGAGTATCAAACTTCATAACCTATTGAAGCACACCAAATATCATCATCAAAACTCATTATCTCAAAACATCGACCGGTCTCATATCACAATTCTCATCGTCAAATCACTTTAACAAATCTCATCATCACACATTTAACTCGCATGACAGGTTCAAAACAAATTAGAAACTTAAATTCACATCCACGGTTTGTATATTTATTGGGCCCAATCCAATTATCATGCTAGACCAGTCCACATAATACAATCAATACAAGGCCCAAATCACATTGCAAATCATCACTAAATCCGTCGAACCCGAATAAAAGGTAACGAGTCCTCTCCGTAGTCACATTAGATAAGCGTTTCAAATACAAGCCGTGAAGCATAACCATGTGAAAAATTAGTAAACAAACTACTACATAATATGTCTCTTACACTTAATAATAACAATGCACTTTGGATATTACATAGCAGCAATCACACGAATCCAAGACCAGTCACAAGAGGCCCAAGTTGAACAAGTTAATGATATATCAAACCGAATTTGAAAGGCCATTGATACACACAATACATTCCAGCCCATGATCAAAAACCGGATTTGAAAGCCCATTGAGTAAATCTATTCCAGTAATTGTGTACCCTAATTATGTGGGGTATATAAAGCCACTACCCAAAGACAATGTAACCCTAATCCCTAATATCTCTCAACAAAAGAACGCCTCTTATCCTGCTTATCAGTTTCTCATCTCAACAACCAAGTCAAACACACATCACCTCTAATAAATCTGCTATCACAGAGATGGTTTTAGATTAGATACTTAAGAACACAAACCAAACGGCTTACTATAGTTCGAGTCTTCTCAAAGACTTTGCCACAGAGATGGCTCGATGTTTGTTAGAGATGGAATCAAGATTCTTGGATGAGACTCAGGTAGGTTTTATTTACTTTTAGCTTTTCTTTTCTAAAACCGAACAAAAGAAATTAATGAAACGATTTTGTTTTGTTAATTTCTTCAAAACAGTTCGAAAATCAAAGAGAAGGTTATACTTCTAATGATCTGTGATGACAAAGCTCATGTGTTGTTTGTTTTTGAACCAATCGAAGAAAACACACAGGCAAGTTTGAGGTTGAACCTTTCATTTGTAATTCATTAGTCAAATAACGAACTAAAGAAGTAAAAACTACCATCCTTGTTATGTTTTTATTTCTTGATGATTCGGACATGAGTTGAGGCGACATCATAAACTGGATATAATGATGAAAAGGTTCAAACAAAAAGACTATCTTTGTAAAGATGAGACACCTTGAACATATTCTGAGATTCATTAGTATAGCAATTTCTTTTGAGTCTTGTATTATGTGATTGAGTCTATGGTCGAGCTGTATTGTTTGGTGTTAATGGTCATGTGGTCGAGTCATTTAACGTATAAGCATAACCTTTCATCATCTTCATCTTATTCAAGTCGCTATGACAAGTTGACTCAATAGTCAAGTCGCTACCTTTTCTGTCACAAGTCGCTAGTCTTATAAACACATCAAGTCGCTACCATTTGAGAGTCATGAGTCAAGTAGCTAATCTTTTTAAGTAAAGTCACTAATCTCAAAACAGTAGAGACAAGTCGCTAGCAAATTTAACCAAGTCGCAATAACAGCTACAAGGCACAACTAGCTACGACTTGTAAATACAAGTCGCTAGGCAGATTTCTTATACAACTCGCCACACCAAGTCGCTAAAAATAAGGTACAATGTATTTGGACACTTAGACAAGTCGCTATGAAGAATGACCACAAGTCGCTAGCAAGATTTCCGACCAACTTTCCGACTAAGTTCATGTAACCCAGAAAACTTTGCATAAAAAATGCATCTTTTAAACCCATTTTGACCAGTGTTTGGACCATAAAAATCTTACCATATGACCACTGACTTCACTTTTGGTACAAAAACACAGTCACAAAAAAATGATGATATAAACATGTCTGTTTGGACCAGCAAAATGACCAAGACAGGAATGTATACATGAATAGACTAAGAGACATCTTTGACCAAAAGAGGAATACAGAATACTTAAACCAAGTAATAACCACATGACTGTTTACCCAAGATATTTCGACCATTAAAAACAGGTGCAAAAACAGTTTGAAACAAGATTTAAAAACCACCAAAAATCATCAAAACAAAATAACCTGGCTCTGGTACCAATTGTAGGATCGTAATATTTATTGTGTTGATGATTCGGGTGGTCTTGGATGATGAAAATACATGTTAGCCATTTAGAGAGAGAAAGTATTATTATGAGCTCCAACTCTCTACCTTGGGAGGTAGAGAGTATTTAAAGTTCTTACATAAATCGCCACCTACGGGCTGTGGATCAGGCATACAGTGGGTAAAGACCCGTCCGTCCTCCACGGTGTTACTTAACTAAATACTACTTAACATTAAATAATCTACGACTGCGAGCTTTCTAACGATTACATATACTTGAGGTGACCGACTCTTTAATGACTGGATTTTCTAAATCCTAACACATCTCTTCCAATTCTCTCTATGGGACCAAGCTAGTAATTGGCTTAAGCGACTTCTCGCCGGATCCATCTCAAGTTTGGATGATCTCACTACTCGTTTCCTTGCCCAATTTTTCCCACCGGGGAGAACTACCAAACTTAGGAATGAAATCTTGATGTTCCAACAACGTCAAGGTGAATCTCTCTATGAGGCATGGACTCGATTCAAGGACTTGCTCCATAAAGTCCCTCATCATGGCATCGATCTTTGGCTTCAAATCCAAATCTTTTACAATCATGTCAACTTCTCAACTAAGCAATCCATCGACCAAGCGGCCAGTGGAAAACTTAGTGATCTCATCACGGAAGAATCGTGGGGTATAATAGAGGACCTTGCCCTATATGACAACGAAAGATGGAATGATCCCCGTGAGTTGCCCAAAACCGTCAAGGAAATCTCCTTGCCTCCCATTGACTCACAAACTTTCGATTGTATGATGCTCGAGCTTGAAGATCAAGTCAAATTCCTAATGAGCTCTTACGAAAATCCTAAGTCTTCACATCAAGTGAACAAAATCACTCTACCTTGTGAGTTATGTAGTGGTCCCCACGACACTCAGGATTGCACAAGACTCCCCGAGCAAGCTTTTGTGGACTACGCCTCTACGCGTACCGACGGAGCGGGAGAGAAGTGGTACACTTTCAAGCCCGAACAAAACTATTAGGTCACCATATTGTAACACAAGCATCAATATGTTAGAAATAAGATAAGATGTAGAGCGGATGAACACACACAAACAATATACGTATGAATAAGAGAAGTGTTATGCATAAATAGTGAATGAAGTGAACCACCAACCTTCAAATGAAGGTTTACATGTCTTTATATTGGGAAAGGAACTAGGGCAACACACAAGTTCCCTTCCTTTCCTTATTGGATATGGGCCAAGGCTTATGGGCTTTCTACATAAGCCTTGCCTTTAATACAAACATAAAAGCCTAATTAAGCAACCTATTACATGTTAATTACAAACACTTGAAATATAGTTTAGGAGTGATTCCAACAATCTCCCCCTAAGTGTTGGTAATTAATGACTTAAGTAATTTGAAACGTTGTTGGTGCTGATGTAATAGTTGCTTTGACGTCTTCTGACATTCTTCTTTCTTGTGAGAAGAAGTTCCTTGATTCGAACAATCTCCCTAGTGTGAGGATCTTGTTTTCTTTAAAGTTTCAGCTTTGACGTCTTTTTTTATCTTTGTTCTTTGTTCAGGTGTGGATATGGTGATTTTATGTTGTTGTGATCTGCATCAGGTCTACTTCGTTGCTCAGGTGTCTCCACGTCCTTCTCTAACATGCTCACACGCTCTTTGACGTTGGATATCAGGATAGATGTAGTTCTCTTAGTCTTTATACTTTGTAGATTCTTTGGCTTAGAGGAAGAATCGTTCTGACTTTTGTGTTGCCTTTTGAGAGAACTTCAATATGTGTTGTTGTTGGTATGAGCATGTGGAGAATCTGCACGATAATCTCCCAGGAGCATCCATAAGAATAAAACATAAGAATGGGTTAGTGATAAACACCAATCGATCATTGTGGTCGTTTCTTAAAGAGTTGACCACTACGATTGTTCTTCTAATGAATGTCTTGATTCCATTCACATTGGTCGGGCGAATCAGCCGTCCGAATCCCATAAGGGACAGTTGGCATTACATTGAACAAGTTCAAGTAATGACCCACATCTTCAGGACTCGATTCTTGAAAGGAATCTCCTTAGTGGGATTTCCAGCACTTACAAGTTCAAACTTCGTGCGTGTTAACAGCATATTGTGAAAACACATCTCTAATTCTAGCAAAGGTTGTTCCTGAACTAGAGTCCCTCAAGTAGGATAACACGATGTACCAAAGTACACCTACAGTTCAGGTGAGTCGCTGAGGTACACCGAAGCATCACCCCACGACTGTAGACCATTTGAGACAACACTAAGCGTAACCCACAAGGAGTTACCGAAGTGACATGCTGTCAGGGCTGTTTGATGTTGACCCTGGCAGGAGTTTCCATTCAATCATTGAGGATCACAGTTGTGAACCCCTCATAAATGTTCTCGACAGATTGCTAAGATCTGTGTAGGACTCTAGAATAGTATCACTTGCGTCCTTATTGTTGAACGACAAGTGATGAAATGTCGAGTGTTCCTAAGAGATCTTTTGATGAATCTCGTGGCTTTAGACTCAATAGTGCGCTTTGGTTTTCCTAAGCGGAGACTAAGGAGTGGGTCTCCTTCTTCAATACCAGCAATCTCTAAGAGAAAGCCGATAGTTTACGTTGGGTTCCATGTGAGAATGAAACAAGCTTCTGTTGAGAGAAACTTGAGTGGCTAAGAAGGTTTAGTGCATGCGTCACTGGGTCCATGACGACTTTGATCTTCAATACCGGTGTCATCTAGTGACAACCAGTAGTATATGAGTTGAACCAGGTGTCTGCCCTAAGTTGAATAATTTGGAGGGCTATTTCTTTTCACCCTTTTCTTTACTTTCCTTTTTAATTCTTCAACTCCTTCTTTCTCCGATTCTCATTTTCTCCTATTTATAATCATACCTAAGGACTTCTAAGTTCTAAATATTTATGGTGTCCTTGGGTAGATACCTCCGGTTCTGGTGGATCATAGGATGGTTATTCCTAACCTTAGTCACATTATAACTCCATGACTAACCTATGTTCCCATAAAACCATTTTCATGAAAATCTCTCAAAGTGGTTATGAGTAAAAAAATATTTTGTACCACAGTGAGAGTTTTGTATTTTGCAGAAATACTCCCCGTCCACACGTGCTTAAGTGTTTTGACAGAAATCTGCACAGTGAGAGAAGAGCGCACACATTTGAATTGATCGACTCAAGATAGAAAATTCCCCGCGAGACACGGTTACGTTGCATAGTTAAAGAGTTACATTGTCAGCTTTTAGGTGACAACTAGCTCTAATAACTACCTTGAAGGTGTGGACAGACCTTAAAAGGTTGTCAAACCCGTCAAAGTTCATGTCTATCAAGAGCTTCTCGAATAGGTACAATCTACTTGGATAAGTCTTGAAAGACAAATCTTTTTGATGTATGACAGTTCAGAACTCGTCAATTCATGGGTTAAGTCTTTAGCACGAAGATTCAATCACAACTTTTACAACATATTTGTATCACACAATTTTTCTCCCCCTAAAAAATGGCATATAAATGTTATTTTTGACGAAATTTTAATATCGAATATGTCCATTTCGAGTTTTGTGGGAAGATTTCCACGAAGAATCATTTGTGAACAAAGGTTTTAAGCAAGTACTCCCCCTCAACAAGTAATACTAACTTTTGAGGTTTTGAAAAACATAAGGAGAAGTACTTGTTCTTTTGAGCCAAACTTTGAAAAATGAAGGTTTTGATAAGTTTTACTCAAAAGTAAGAAGCTTTCGCTCCTTTTATAGGATTGTGGCACTGAGGCGTACCACAGGGTCCTTTCATTACAAGTACGGGTTGTACACTATTATGTGTGCACAAGCCATAGATAATAATATAGATCAACACATCCAAATATTAATCAAGAAAGTAATCAAGGAGTACCAGGCAGTCCGTCAATAACGCCGGGATTTCTTTCTGGATGTTGATAGCCTGTTAAAGAGATACTCAGTCGTCCACCCACGAAGCTCTCCAAAGTCCTCATCTGATCACGACGAAACTACCTTTCATCAATCCTTGTGATGATTTTCTTCACATTCCTCTTTTCCCTTGAATTCCACCACTTCTGTGACCCGATGCATTCATGAATCTCCTTTAATCGATATGCTAACCCGTCCCGAACCTTCTTCAAAGTGTGATCACAAAACTTGTGAAGTTCATTACATGCCATGAAACAGTTATGGTGAAGTTCACTACGGTAGACTACGCCAAACTTTAGTTTCTTGAGAATGGTGTACTGAGCCAGGTAATTGAGATCGGGAATGTTTAGAATTGGTTTTGTGAGATTAACACGTTTTTGGTATGATTCCACGGCAAGTTGAAGGTCTTCAACACGTTCCTGGATAACGATGCTTCTAATGAATATCAGCAATGACTTGATGTACTGGAGCTGGATGTTGGTGGAGAAATGTCGCATTCGACCTTGTACCTTGGCAAGATACATGTCTTCAATGTCATTGAGTGACAATCTCAGAAAATCCGCTTCAGAAAAATCATATTCCTGTTCGTCTTGGCGTTTGACTACGATTTTCTTCAGGAATGAGTAGTCCCACTTAGTAGACAGGCTGACATGCATTATAGCAACGATCCATTGGTCACTATACACCTCTTTGTTAGATTTGAGTACCCGGCAGCTTCTGTAGTAGATTCTTCTCTGTTTAGGCCAGTGATGAATTCCATATACTGCATCGAGGTCATAATTAACCACCTTATCAACGAACATGTGTGTGGCTTCTTCCTCGATGGCCACATTGTTGGAGAAGATTGCTGCCGGGATGGGGAAGGTGAGTGAGGTAGCGTATTTCTTGCTAACATCGCTACCGTGTTGAAGAAATTCCAGATCATTGTTGAAGAAATACCGGTAAGGAATCCGTTGTTGATCAGGTTGACCAATGGTGGGTAGTAGCTTTGTCTAGTCGGTGTAGTATGGAGCCTTGTCAGGTCTGTTGAAGTCGATGCTGGATTCAGGGTTGAGCCAATCAATATTGTTGGACATGGCTCGTGCTATGTTGTCGAGATGATATTCGACTTCAATGGCACTGTCCGAGCTGTCCTTAAGCAGTTGAAAAGCATCATTCTTGATTCGCTTTAACTCTGCTTTCGTCATCTTCTTCACTTTAAACCTTTCTTGGATGATCTTGACGTGCTCCATAGTTCGACCATCTACCCGTTCTTGGCCTTCCGGTAATTGAGGGGTGGCATCAACAAGCTTTGAAAACCATTCATATTCGTCAGTTTCATCTTCATCTAGCCATGATACAATTGATGTTGACTTTTTCTTCTTTGGCTTGGAGGATTATGTTGGTTGCTTAGTTGATGTAGAAGAAGAGGGCTGTTGTTGGGCTCAGGAATCTCCTCATCGTCACCACCAGTGTATTCAAAATGATCACCATTTTTCTTCGTTGGTGGTGGAGACTCAGAGTCCTAAGGTTTGTCTCTAGCAGGAGGACGTTGTGAAGATCTTCTAGTGGTGGTGGTCCTTTGGAGTGGTGGAGGCATAGATGATGATTCGTCAGTTTTCTTTTTGGGTTTTGGCTCAGAATCTTTGTCCGCATCATCGTCGTCTCTTGGTCGCTTAGCCCTTTCAGCTGACTCTTTACATGATGCCTTGAGTTGATATTCTAGCAATGCCTCAAATAGTTTAGCTCCGTCAGAAGTGAAAGTTCTGGATTGTTGAGACATTTGAATTACCAGCTTCGAGATCAATTCAGCATCGGAGACAACCAGAGACGGGACTGGCTTGATTTGCATAGCAACAAGAGTAGTTGCCATTGTTTGTTTGACCAGTGACATGAGATATGGATAGAGTTTTCTGGCGAACATCTCTCTTATAACTGTGGACAGTGTCAAGAAGGAACTTGTGAGTGTAGTCCCTTATCGTCTTGTCCATTTCCCCTTGGATATCTCTATTGAGAAATTGCTGAATCTGCTCTCTTTCCTCCGAAAACTCGTTCATCACATCTTGGAGTAAATTTAGTCTGTCGGCCAGTTGATTGAATTTCTTGTTGACCACGTTTCATTTCCGTACTTGCCTGACAGCCTTGACAATTTTGGTCTAAGCCCGTGATGCCCAAGTGTTAGTCGGTTTCTTGAGTGATTTGGATGTGGATCTGGTCGTAGCATCTTTCGATGGTGGTGGCGATGAGTGAGATGACGAATCAAAAGATGATGAGTCATGAGATGGCTCCGGGGCTTTTAGAGGCTCAGAAGTCCCTTCAGGGTTGTGTTCAGGATTATCTAGAATATAATCATCAGCTTCTTTACAAGCTTTAGCCTCTTCTTCAGCTTTTACCCTGGCCTCTTCTTCTGCTTCAGCCTTTTGCTTAGCCTCTTCATTTGCTTTAGCTCGAGCTTCATCGTCAGCTTTTTCTTTAGCAGCTTCCTCAATGTCTTTGTCCGTGATCATCTCATCCTGTTCAAAGGTGAATGGAACTTCATAGGTTTGTTGCTGCTGTTCTGTGGATTCCTTAGCGGTGGCACCAGTTCGCTTATCTGGTTGATTAACCGCATCACGAATTGGTATGGTAAGTGCACCACCACTGGAACCTCCAGGGCCTCTTGTTTGTTCGCGATTAAATTCCGAAGCAGCCATCTGAATCCTTAGATGCTTCATTGTCTTGTGGTAGTCTTTTTCTTCATCCTTTGGTTCTTCATCTGAACTCTCTTCTTCTTCCTGCTCTCGCGAATGGAGTTTTACCCTTTTCTGTTTTGGGACTAATTGGTTTTTCAACTGTTGTTGTATCATCCGTAACAGACTCTGAATAGTGAACCTCTTCATCAGTCTCGGTATCCTTGGAGTCTTGATCCTCTAATTTAAGTGTCGGTTTAGGAATACGAATGGCACCCTCAGATGGAACCTTTCTTTTTCGTGAAGGATTTCTCTTAGGATACTTACGGGCACTCCTAGTGCTTGCTATACTTCCAGTACTACCCGATCTCCTGGTCTTCTTTGCTGGTATGGCTGAAGACTTTTTATCCATGAAGCCGACTCTGCCTAAGGTAACTGCTTCTTGATATCGTGAATACGATTGAAGGCTTTTAATATCATCAGTGAGTAGGCAGTCAGTCAATACTACACCTTGTTTCTTTGTTGATGAGTCTTTGAATCTGACAACATTCAATGTAGGCTCAAACAACGCAGAATGATGGTTGGGGTCATGAAGTCTCAAGGGAATTCTTGATTATTCCCGAGTATCCTCTGGATCAACAATTTTGTGTATCTGATGAAAGGGACCTTTGTGCCAGGCTTCTTGAGGTAAGACATCATGTCTTCCCATATCAGACTTGCGTAGTCAATGTGCATTTTGTTGACCATGCCCCAGAAGATTTGTAGTCCCATTAGCTTAGGATGCTCGTAACCGCTGTCTCTACCGGAAACAGACTTTGCGATCATGATGTATAGAGTTCTCCATGGCTGAGGGATGTTCTTTAAATCGACTGAAGAGTGTTTGGTAATGATTCCCGCAGCTTCATCATAGCCAATATCGACCATGAATTGGAGTGTAGCCTCTTCAGATGGAGTAGGATCATACTCAGCAGGCTGGTCAGCATGGAGCAGAAGAATGGCTCGTAAATCAGCAACAGTGACGGTGACTTGTTTATTGCTGAGGGTCACCGTGAGAGCATCTTGACCATCAAATTTCTTCATTGTGTGCTAGAACTGATGGATATAGATCTCTGGTACCGTTGCTGAGTTGGTGAGCATGTTGTTGTAGGGATGAGTCTTAAGAATATCCACAGCTATTCGGCATGAGGACTCAGAGCATGTGAAGTTCTCAAAGTCAACCTTAAGGTTGTTCTTGCCAATCTTCATACTATAACCAGTAGGGAAAATGTCTTCTATTGTGAGCTCGTTTGGTGTGTTAACGTTTTCCATAATGATGTCCATGTCGTGATCTGAAAGATATTGAGCCAAAGAACCAACATATTGAAAGACATTACGTTAGTCAAACATTGATTTTATTTTCCAATTATTGAATATGTTATGTTAATGAATGTTACGAGTCCAATGTCACTTGTTGTCTAACAATCCAGAGTAGTCGTGATAAATTTCGTGAGTATATTAATTTTGAATTTTAAAGTCCAAATTTTCACTCATTCACACAACATTTTAACCATTATAGCTTATTAGTGACAATTTGGTCTTGTGACGTTATGAGAAACTTATTTACAAGTTCGTACGCGTAACAATTCATTGGTAAAGTTAAAATTATGGCTTAAGCATAAGAATGCAAGCTTATGCGTAAACAATGTGTAACCATACGCGTAGACCTAAGCTTATGCGTAGGAGACCCTCTTACGCGTAGGAAAAAGCTCTTGGAATAAGGCTTACGCGTAAGCGTATGTTGGGAGCTTATGCGTAAGGTTTACTCATAAGAGTGAACCTTATGCGTAAGACTCCAACTTTACGCATATCCTTCACAGATATGCCGTAGTCCTTTGTAGACCCTTACGCGTAAGTGTTACGCCGTATTTCTCTTACGAGTAACATCTACGCGTAAGGTATTTCTTAAGCGTAGAATTCCAATTTTAACCTTGATTCTGATTTTGCACGCGTAAAACCTGAAAGAAATTCATCACAACATTTCCATTAACATATTTATTCCACCACTTTCAAAATCACACGTTATCACAAGTTTATAAGGTTTACGCGTAAAGTTAGCATAAGCGTAAAGTTAAACCCTAAAGATTCAAATCCTACGCCTAAACAATCTAACCATGTAATCACTACCAAACGATTTCTGGGATGTCTTAGGAGCCTAATGAGTTGCTTGCAATCAGTTTTAACATCAAACACTTCAAGAATCGAAAATACCCAATTGAACGAGTACTTAAACCCTAAATCTCTAGCAAAATTAGAGTTTCTGGGTATGATTCAAGGTTGGTTTAGGTTAATTAAACATGTAACAATCATCATACAAGCTTCTAATTAGGCAGAAACACTCACAAATGAGAACCCCCAAATTCACACATAAACCCTAAATCTTGAAAAATGATTAAAAACGTTTTCTGGGTAAGATTACTTGATAAAAAACGGTTTTAAAACATGATGTACACTTTGAAAACACAACCCATTTCATCAAAAATCAACCTCAAGTGATTGTGAGTTCATACGCATATGCGTAGAAACTAAAATCACAGTTACAGGAAAATCAAACCGTTGGAATTGTATACCATTAAAAACCAATGTTTAAAATCACTCAAAGAAGCTTAACACACTTACAAATTCGAAGTTTATAACACGGATTTGAGGATTTGATTATAGGTGTGGATGGTGGTGGTTGTGTATTAAATGCAAGAAATAAATGTTAAAGTTAAGTTTGGTGGAAGGTTTTGTAAAAATTAAGTTTAAACTTTTGACAATTTTGGCCCTTCCACCTCAACCATTTTCATCCATAGCCCATAACTTTCATTTTGGTTAAGCTTGAAGTAAAAGTTTGGAAAGAAGCTTGACTACACTCCCCCTCGACTTTAAAAATAAAGAAATTTTACAAATTTGGGTCTGAGGAGTGTCAGGAAACAAGAAAATGAATCCACCATTATCAAAGATACAACCAATATTGGGTAACATGCAAGTACAAGGTTTTATGAAACATAAAATGTTTACTTTCTCCCCCTCAACACTTGACCGTAAAAATACTGAAATGTTTGAAAGAATAAAGTGTTGATGGAAGATTTGTACTTGCCATGTTGAAAGAAATTTAGATAGAAGAATATTATTGTATTTTATAAATTTTATATTTTTGTATTTTGTTTTTGATAAAATATTTACAAAAGAGGTGTTGGTGTTTGACTGGTTTCAAGAATGTGTCAAAAGTTCGTCCAGTTCCTCTGGAGTCAAACACCTCATACCAATCCGGTGGACCAACTCAGTAAACCTAGCAGGGGCTAAGGCTTTGGTGAGAAGGTCTGCCAGTTGATATTCAGCACCCACAAAATATAATTCAACGGTACCCTTTTCCACATGCTCCTTGATGAAATGATATCGAAGATTAGTGTGCTTAGACTTCGAATGTTGGACGGAGTTGCACGAGATTGCAATAGCACTTCGATTGTCGCAGTACATCGGGATTCTGTCAACTACGTAACCATAGTCTTTGAGTTGTGTTCTCATCCAAATGACTTGAGCACAACACGCCGACATGGCTACATATTCTGCTTCGGTTGAGGACAATGATGTACAATCCAGTTTATCACCAAGAAATTGTAGAGCACCTAAAGTACTTTTCCGAGAATCTAAGCAACCTGCGTGATCAGCGTCTGAAAAAGCTATTAGTTCAAAACCAGAATCCTTAGGAGAAGATGTGCCGTAGCGAAGAAATGTTGTGACGCTAGTGTGTTATGTTTAGAGGTAATCTAGATTTCCAGTTTCATAAAACAATAGATCCGATGATGCACCCATCATCATAGTGATTGTTATATTCTCCTAACAATGATTTTGAACATAAGTATCATCATGCCAATGATTTTGAACGTAGCCCTTTATAACTCTTATGATATCTAGTGAACACTCATGAAAATTTTACCTTTTCAGAAGTCGATCAGGAGGTCAGCTGAACATAATACTATTATAACTACTTTCAGTATTGCAACATTCACCTCTGAGTCTAGATTTCCACAGCCTCAAATCTAGCAACCGGTGCGAATGATTCCTCGAAGTCAATCCCCTCTTCTTGTCTATAACCCTTAGCCACCAATCGTGACTTATTTATGATAACCTTGCCTTCAGCATCCAACTTGTTTTTTCAAATCCATTTAAGACCAATAACATAGACCCCTGTTGGTTTTTCAACCAATTCCCATACCTCAAGACGTTTAAACTGATTAAGTTAATCTTGCATGGATTCAATCCAGTTTTCATAAGTCATTGCTTCTTTAATGTTTTTGGGTTCAGATTGGCAAACGGTAAGTGCATAAATGCAATGTTCACCGTCAGTCTGAAGGCGTTGTCTAGTTACGACTGGTTGATTCGGGTTTCCAATGATATTCACAAGAGGATGGTCTTTAGTCCAACGATGTGTGGAGGGTTGATGTTGATATACATTATGCAGATTAGAAGGATTCAAATGGCTTGTGGATGATTCCGCAACATCAGAAGTGGCAGTTTCATTAGCAAAAGGATTGAAGAATGCATTTGGATCATAATCTGCAAGTATAGGTACTTCATGGTTCAGAAGATCATCAGCTGGTTCAGCGTCATTGGATGCGGTTTGTTTGGCTGTTGTTGTAGAATCAATTGGAGGTGCTTCTTCAACAGTTGTTGTTGTTCCATGTGTATCAGGGATTGGAGTATTATCAGGTTGAGCAGCGGAAATATTTGATACATTTGGAGCACGTTGATCAATATCGTCACTAAACAGAGGAGCAAATAGCTATTCCATTTGACAACGAGTAAGTTGTAGGCTTGGTTCAGCTGCTGATGGGGTTTGGGGGAAGTTTAGACGGTTATGTCCGGGTTCCAAGCTGTTTTGCTCAGAAGCCATTTCAGTAAGCTCATCGAAATTGGCATGAATTGTTTCCATAATCTCCCTTGTATGACGATTCCATATCCGGTATCCCTTAGATTTTTTACAATATCCAACAAAGACTCCAATGTCAGCTTTATCCTTGAGCTTACCAAAGTCATCACGATCATTATTTGGGTAACAAAGAGAACAAAATACATGAAAGTGTTTTAGATTCAGTTTGCGGATGTGGATAAGCTCATAAGGTGTTTTGTTGTGGCGTTTGGTAATCATTGAACGGTTCTGAGCGTAGCATGCAGTTGACACGGCTTCAGCCCACAAGTAATCTGGAAGTTTTGCATTTATCAACATCGTTCTTGCAGCTTCCACTAACGTACGGTTTCGTCTTTCAACAACTCCATTTTATTCTGGTGTCCGTGCAATTAATGTTTGATGCTCAATTCCCACTTTCTCATAGTATGCACGAAGAGTTTGGTTCATAAATTCAGTTCCTTTGTCTGTTCTGATTTGTCTGACTGTGTTCTGGAGCTGAACTTGAATTTTCATGAGAAAGGTGATGATCATTTGTGGAGCTTGATCTTTACTTCGAAGAAATAAACCCAAGTCCATCTTGAGTAGTCATCGACAATTACCAAAATGTAGCTTTTGCCATTAATCATCAGCACACGCATCAGGCCACACAAATCCATGTGAAGAAGATGAAGCACATGCTGGGAGCTGTGTTCCACCTTTGAACGAAAGTGAGCACAAGTGCTTTTCCCTTGTTCACAAGCTGAGCATAGATGATCTTTAGAATATCGGAATCTTGGGAGACTGTCAACGAGTTTATATCGTGCAAGATTGGTTATGGTTTGAAAGTTTAAGTGTGAGAGATGACGGTGCCATAGCCAAGATTTTGTAGATGTTGCCTTTGAAAGTAGACAGATGGGAGATGAGGCAATCATGTCTTGCATAGAGATTGTGAGACTTGATGTGCGGTTTCCAGACATAAGATCGTTTCCTTGTAGATCACGAATGAAACAAGTTTTCTCCCGAAAAGCAACTTCCAAATCTCCATCACAAAATTGACCAACAGAAAAGAGATTGTGACCGAGACCTTCCACATAATAAACTCTGCTAATTTCGATGTTCCCATTGATGTAATCTCCGTAGCCCATGATAACTGCGAAGTGATCATTCCCGAACCTGACAGTACCGATGAACTTTGAAACAAAGTTTGATAACAGTTTGAGATTGCCTGTCATGTATCGGGAACATCCACTATCAACAATCCAGAGGATGATCTGTATCACTTGCATTACACACAGACGACACAGGTGGAATAGAAGTAGAGGTGGAACCCGAAGAGTTAGAGGGTTCCGTTACAGTTACAGAAGACACACACATGTTAATTATTTTAGGAATCCATTTAAATCCTGGTATGTTTTGTAACAATCTATGCCAAGTCCAACTAGTCTTTGCTTTGGTCTTAGTGAATGCACTAGGTGAGAATTTCTTCCTAGGAGGTGAAGTGGGTTCTACGGGTACATCAATGATATTTGCAGAAACACTAGAAGGCGGTTTACCTAGCACAGACTTAGAAGCATTAGTGGGCCTAGAGGTATTCTGTTTTCTATTGTTCTGCTTACGAGATAAGATAGCATTAGCAACACATTTATCATGACAACCAGAAAACATGCTTTTATGACAACCAACACAAGATGCTTCAAACATAACATTCAAAGTACTTAAAGGTTCAGCATTTGTTACATCACTTTTTCTATTACATTTTTTCTAACGCAATGTCTAAAGTGGGTGCAACTGGAGTCTTATTCAAAGTCCTAAGGTTTTCTTCTACTTCAGAGGGCTTTATTGTTCTTTTCTTACGTCGCAACTTCCTATTCTTCCTTGATGTGCTCTTAAGCTGTGAAGTGCTAGCGTTGGGAAAAGAGGCAACTATTCCTGTTTCAGTTGAAGGAAGCACATTAGTATCTTGTGATTTGTCATTAGGCGTTCTAGTGTCTATGTTAAACATTCCTGGGGCAAGTGCATTTGTGTTACTAATCTTATCTTGCTTAAGTTTTAACAACTCCGCTTTTAAGTCATGGATAGTGTGTAACAAATCTTGATTTTCAGAGCGAGTATTTCCATTATTTCATAAAACTTCTTTCTTATATGCAAGATGATCATCAGCATCTTTTGACGCTTGAACACGAGTCTTTTTGAGCAAATCAAATATGACACAATATTATGTTTTGACTTTGGCAATTTCTTGTTCATATTTGGAAATTTTACATTTTAAAGACACGTTTTCATCATCCAGTTGTTCTATTATTGGATTAGAAATTTTGGAACTCAACTGGTTGATTTTGTTTTGCAACGCAAGTTCACGATTTTGACAATCTTTTTGACACCATTGAAGACGAAGTTTTGCATTGGAAAGCTCATTTAACAATCGCTCATTTTCAATTTTTAAAGACCTGATTTGTGACACATTATCGGTATTCTCAACATTTTCAACAGAATCAACAGCGATATAATCAAATGCATATGCAACAGAATGTAGTAACACAACATTTATGGTATCAGCACAGATAACATCTTCCAAGAGTCGGTCAACATGATTTCGTAATGATTTCTTTTTACGTTTAGTGTTTGAAATCGATGTTTCTGTTTTCTCGAAAACTATTTTCATAAGCCCAATCTCCTTCTGAAGTTCCCGTTCCCAATATATTGCACACATTTTTAAATTTCGAACATGTGGTAAAAGCCCTTTCTGAAAAATATCCCTTTGTTGTCGCGCAAATGGCGATTGAAAATGTTCAGCTTTTATTTCAGAATTAAATTCAATTGCATGTTCCAAAAGTTTGATGTCAGACATGAAAGTGTCAAAGTATTTTAAGACCTGACACAGTTCAGCTAATGGCTTTATTTCACTAAAAGAAGGTAAATGACCATTAATTTGTGCAACATTGGATCGGGGACCATCATTAGAAGAGGAATCAGGAGTAGGCGTGATAACCCAAGGTGTGTTAGAAAGATCCTGTTGTGTGACGAAAGTTATGTCTTTTGAATAGTTAGATGGTTTGCAATAAACAACATTTTCCATTTTTGACCAACTCTCGTCTTCTGCATCTAATTCCTCCATACGATTATATTCAACAACACTCATAATGGAGTCATCAATTCTATGTTCTGCACAGTAAACTTGAGGATTTGGTTTGAATGCTCTATGTGAAAAACGTGGTTTGTAATCAGCAAGATTTGGTCCATATCCATCAGGATTTGGTTTAAAAGAAAACTTTTGAATTGTTGTGATTGACTCACCATCTTTATAAACAACATTTCTAAACTCTTTGATTTTGTGTTGTAAGTCGACAATTTCATCAAGATAGTCATCTATTTGTTTCCTCGAATGCTTTTTGTATTCACAAAACTGTTTTTGACAAGTTAACAACTCAGACTTGGCTTTTTGAGTTTCCGAAGTGAGAGCATTAAGTTGTTGTTTATGATCATATTTCAGTTGTTCTATTTGAGACAACAAAGCATTCTTGGATGCAACTAGATCACATATCTGTTTTTCCAAAGATTTTTCATTTTGGTACGACTTAGCAAATGCGACTTCAAAACCTTTTTCACGTTGCTCTTTAGTTTGAAAATGTTGAGTTGGAACTTATAGCATTCATTATCCTTAGTCAACAGTGCAATTTTATTTTGCAATTTCTTATTGATGTCAGTGCACTTTTCCATTTGAGATTGGGTGGTCTTAATTAAGTTGGTCATGAGCTCAAGATCTGGATTAGACAAAAGTTCAGCTTGTTCAACGTGAGTCTCAACATGATCATTATTTAGATCCTCAAATATAATCACGGAGCAACTTGATTATCAATATTAACCATAAGGTCATCTTGATCGTCAAATATAACTACGGGATCCATTTGATTTTCATCGGAATGAGATGTTTAAGATTCATGTTGAACACTCTGAGCCTCGTCGGATGCAGATGTTGGCAGAGATATCAGATCAGTAATGAGAATATTTTGATCCGGTACCTGAGACAAGCCGTCAGTGTCATACACTGGGCCTGTGTCACTCATGTGGAGTTCTTGCATGTTTGCCATTAACATCACAGCTGCATTCGCCTGCAAGTCCTCCATGTCATCATCAGAATCTGCATTAGCCATGAAGCTCTGTTCCTTGTTGGTAAGAGTTCCACCAGCTTCATCCTTTAGAGCCAAGAGTAAAGCCTCTTTGTGATAAGTGTTGCCTCTTGTCCTTAGCTTTGGGCATGCATTAGCCAGATGACCCTTCTCATTGCAGTTATAGCATCGTAGACCATTAACCCCAGTCTGAGCATTTCCCTGATCAACCACTTGAACCCTTTGTTGTTGTGGAGTACCCATGTTATTCCTTCCATTAGGATTAAATCCTTGACCACTACCCATCTGACGAACATTACCACGATTCTGAACTTCAACTCTTCCGTTGTTAACAACAGCTTGATTCCTTGTGTTGGATGAGGTACGAATGCGATTGTTGGATTTGTTAGAATATCGGCCGAAGGCTCTAGAAATCATGCCAAACCCTTGTTGCAATGCATCAAAAGCATCTGCATCCTCATTAGATTCACTTTAAAGTGCTTGATCATTGTTGTTGTTGTATGGAACCAGTTGATTTTCTTATGAGGGATCATATGGTGTGATCTGAGCAGTTGGTTGTGGAGGATTTGTGAAGGTTGTTGGCAAGGTCGGGAATTGAGGATAACATGCTTGAGCCCACAAAGCAAGTGTTTGATTATCCGGAAGTGAAGGCGAAGCAGGGACTCCACGGATGATCCTTTCTTTGTCAACTTCCTTTTGGTGGTGCTTCAAATAGTCATACAACAATCCGTATGTAGCTTGATGAAGATTCTTCGCTTGACGGATGAAAATAACATACTTTTCCCAATCAGGACCAAGACTGCTCAGGAACTTTGTGTTGATTGCAATCCTTGGCATAATGATATTATGTTTCTCCAAGTCATTTATGATGTCTGAGAACCGATGATGATATGACTCTAATGTCTCCCCTGGTTCAATCATGAAGTGTTCATATGCTAAGTAGATTTTTAATTCCATGTCCTCTTGATTGACTCCTGTGCCTTCCATTAGAAGATGAATGTGCTCCCACATTGCTTTAGCAGTCTTCTGAGCATCAACACTACGAAGTATCGGATTGGGTAATCCCAAAAGGATATATTGCATTGCAAGTTCATCGGCTTCCTAGTGTAGAAGTTGGTCAGTAGTAAGTTGATCAAGACCGACAACGTTGGTAACATCATCTCTTGGTGGATTAGCATTCGGATCTCCGGGTACAGTGAGAGTAGGAATCTAAAAAGGACCTTCAAGGATGACCTTCTTCAAAAACTTTCCATGTGGCTCCTTTAGATCACAAAACCTAAAGAACCTTATCACCCATTGATCGTAGTTTCCAGGAGTGAGCATTGGAGGACTGTCAAGGGATCTAGCTTCATGAATGGATTGTTGGCTACTTAAAGCTTCACACATCTTTGAAAATCAAGACGGTTCCTTTGGTGTCATAACATTCATAGCATACTTGGCGGGATACTGATTTTGAAAGTATGTGTAATGTTGTACTTGTTGATGAGGGTTTGGTGGAACCATTTGTGGTGGAAGAGGGTTTGCACCTTGAGGAAAGTGATGAAATTATTGTTGAAATTGTTGCAATTGTTGTGGAGATGGTGGAGGATATTGTCGATAGAATTGTTGTTGTTGTTGTTGTTGTTGTTGTAGTTGAGGATACTCATGAGGAAAGTAGCTAGAGTATGGTGGTTGAGACATCTTGAAACTTGTGTTGATGATGGATCTTTGTAGTCGAATGAAACTTAGAGTTTGTGGATGAAGTAACCTTAAGCGTAGAAATTACCTTATGGGTAATACCCAACTTACGCGTAGAAGAGAGCTTACGTGTAGGAATAGATTACGCGTAGACTTGAGGAAAACTTAGCTTAGGCGTAAACCAAAGGCTTAGTAGTAGAATCCTTATGCGTAATATTTGCTTAGGCGTAAGACAAGCTTAGGCGTAAGACAAGCTTAGGCGTAAGAAATGCTTAGGCAAGGAGAATTCTACGCGTAAGAGTTTAGCTTAGGCGTAAAACTAGGGTTTTCTCAAAAATCCTTTACACTTATACCAGTGTAAAAGATATCCAAAGTCAAAGTGTTTTCTGGCTTATCCAAGCAAGAAAACACTGAGTAAACCAACAGCACTGAAGATCAAATGATGAGAAGCTTACGCGTAACAAACTGCTTAGGCGTAGACTTTAGAGCTTACGAGTAAAACTAGGGTTTTGTTACGAGTAGAAAGTACAAACTATCACTAAAACTGATTTTATGCTTAAAAAATATTTAGAAACCTAATTTTAATGATGAAAGAGCTTCAATATCACCAAACTAACACAAAAGTTTGAAACTTGATGATTTAAAACACCTTTTATCCTTACGCGTAGACAGAAGGATACGAATAAAATCAAGCTCAAAAATTTGTCAACACACGTAAAGTTTCAAACTTTTTTCTAAAAACTGAAATTTTAACACTAAATAAACCTTGAACTACAAGAATCTTGAGTTTTTAAGTGTAAAAATTGAAGCTTTTAAGCGTATGAAAAAGTAATGTGCAAAACCCACGCGTATGATACAAAACTTCAAAAACAAAAGATTTTCACCCAGCTAGATGGCGATTGATACCACTATTAGGTCACCATATTGTAACACAAGCATCAATATGTAAGAAATGTTGATGAGAATGATCGGATGAACACACACACAAGTACACGTATGATAATAATGAAAGGATATGCGTAGTTTATTATGTGAAATGAACAACCAACCTTCAAATGAAGTTTTACAAGTCTATTTATAGGAGAAGGGACTAGGGAAACATTACAAGTCCCTTTCCTTCCTTATTGGATTTGGGCCAAGGCTTATGTGCTTTCTACATAAGCCTTGCCATTAATACAAACATAAAAGCCTAATTAAGAAACATATTACATATTGATTACAAACACTTGAAATATAGTTTAGGAGTGATTCCAACACTTTTTCTTTTGAAGCAGGAGGTTTTGGTTGGTTTGTACATCCCTTTCTATTATGGCTAGTTTCACCATAGTTCTGACAAGTCATTACAATTCCTGCCCTACTGATCTTAGCAGTAGACTTTTTTTCATGGGATGCCCTGACCCTCTTTCTCTTAGGCCTACCAGGCATTGACTTAGGAATAGGACCTAAAATCCTAGATAGATGACTAACATCTGGCCAAAAGTCAATGCCATCAACAGGTTTCATATACTGACCATATGTTAACAAGTACCTTTATTTCCTAAAACAATCAGGCACATACTCCTCTACCATCCTATTGAGTTTAAAAATACATGCTATGACATGGCAACAAGGCAAACCTGATATTTGCCACATTCTGCACGAGCATGTTCGGTTCGGCTCATCTACCTTGAATGCCTCATATCCTTTCCTCACTTCAAAGTTGTTACCCCCACATGATATCACATGTTAGAACCTGTCAATGTTACGCAAGTTAAAGAATGTAATTCAAATGAGTAACAAAGAAACTGTTACTGCTACTATATACCTTTGTTGATCCTTTGACTGTTCCAATATATTCTGAATGTTCGGGCATATATCACCATTCCACTTTTCCATCAGCAGCCTCATTGTATGCACCCTCTCCATAACAATTACTCTCATTGACTCCAACATTGTTATTATGGGTTTATGCCTTATACTTACCAACTCGACAGCTTCACAGCATACACCTTCATGGAAAAAGGCTCTTGACTAAGTCTTTGGATCTTTCTTGACCAAAATTTCATGTGCTCTTGGATTTGCTCTTTTGATCTTCTCCATAACCTTGTTATGTAACGGCGGGTAAGATGCTTTTGAAGCTGCCCAGAAAAGTTGTCCAAATTCAACAGCAGGGAACTATTTTCGAAAGCCTTCATAAATGTGGCGAGCACATTGACGATGCTCTGCCAGAGGCATCACCACTTTCTCTGCTTCAATCAATCCCTGATCTAAATGTAACAACAACATGTGTTAGTATGCATATTATAATAATAAGCTTTGAACCTTATTATTATAAAGTCTGTTGACTAATACCTTATGTTGGTCAGACATTAGTGTCAAACCCTGTCCACTTGGAATATCCAAATCGTCACCCAACAACTGTAAAAAGCAACTCCAGTTGTCTTTATTCCCCACAGTTACCACAACCCATGCCACGGGAAATATGTGGTTATTGTCGTCCCTACCAACTGCAGTTAATATCTCCCAAGTGTTTAATTTTTTTTAAAACATCCATCCAAAGCTAGTATCCTATGACACCCTATTTTCCAACCTTCTTTCAACCCACTGAAACACACGTAAAATCTGTCAAAATAAGTCTTCTCATCATGATTAACCGTGACACCTACCTTAACCGTACTACCCTCATTTGAGTCCACTAATGCCTTAGCATATGACCTAAGTAAACCTTAATGATCCTGGATAGTAGCATCCATTTCATTCAGCGCATATGACCTAGCATTCCTACACTGTGTACGGCTAACATGGCATTTGTATTTTCTTAACACTAGCTCCTGTATATTAGTAATACTGATATTTGGATTCATCCTTATCTTATCTCCAAATTGCTTACCTATCCATTTAAAATTAACAAGCCTACCATAATGGAAACTACGAACACAAGTGTGGTTATCCTTCAAAGAAATTACTTGAAATGTAGATTCTCCCTTTAGCATCTTCCCGTAACACCTCCAAGGGCACTCAGAGTTCCCATCTTTCTCTGAAGGATACTTGTGGTACGAAGTCTGCTTTCCAATGGATGGATCCTTAAGCTTCTCCTTTCGTTGACCACATTTTACAATAACCTTGCTCCTTGTGCTCCTCTCAAACCATAGTGAGAAACCGTTTTCCAATTCATAGTACGTAAGGCACTCCTTAAAATTGTCAACATCCGGGAACTTCTGTCCAAGCTGTTAAATGGTGAAAACAAACAATCGAGTTAGGCAAACATTATAGTAAGCATGTGATACAGTAATTTGATAAACAATATTAAATATCAAAGAGTGAAAGTATTACGCTTGGTTTCTTCAATCTCCAATGTGTTTGATCATCCTAAATAGGGTATTTTTCTTCCTTTTTGGATTTTTGAACATCGGCAAATGGGTCTGTTATCCCATCTCCTTTATCCTTTATATGCTTCAACAAAACTGCCATGTACTTTTCATGCTCCCGAACTAATGGTCCTAATCCTGTGGGCCCATCTGCAACTACATCTTCCTGTGTATCCTGATCATCATCATCATTTCCTTATTGGGCCTCTTACTTATCAGACGAACTGTTTTTGTCATTAAGTAGCCTCTTTCTCAGTTGGATAACCTCGTCTTCACCATTGCTCAGATAATCGTAGGACTTATCGGATTCAAGCTCTGACTCATATAACTCATAACCTGATGAATGTTGACCATACTTATCTTTCTTTTCTACAGTTTCACCTTGTGAATCTGAGGAGACACGAGGATCAGTGTCAATGTCTTCTTCACTGTCACTCTCAGAATCTGAGGATGCAGAGGGATTGTTGTTCTCTCTAATGACTATACCGGTTGGTCTACGAACATTGGTGCTTATCTTCTTTGCTAGCTACTTTTTTCGTGTCACCACAGACTTACCTTTATCTAGTTTTTTTGCCTAGCAAGCACATCATCTGACAAATTACCATCTGATTCAGCATCTAAATGCATTCCATCTACATTCTGGTCCTTTCTATCATTCTCCACAACTCTATCAGTCTCCACATTCATATCAGTCACATTGATATCAGTCTCCACAACCCTATCATTCTCCACATTCATATCAGTTTGGCCAACCGTATCATGCTCCACAACCCTATCAGTGTCCACTTCCCTATCAGTCTCCTCAACATCCAGTGGCCTAATAGTGTCCATAGCAGTATCAACATCCTGATTTTCCAAAGCCTTACCAGATTCAAGTCCCACATCGTCCACTAGCTTATCAACTACAACATTGTACTCCCTATACATCTCATCTTTAGTTAGCATAGGGTAATCATAGGTAAACTCATCTTGATAATTCCAAACTCTAGTGAATGTAACCTTACCCACAAAGTCCTTTCTAAGTGGTCTATCTTTAAGTGGAGGAGACCTTAAATAAGGGAATTGTGCTTCTTCCTCAGCCCAAGCAACCAACTCCTCACAAGACATATTACCGGCATCCTTTTTCATCTTATTATGTTTCTTTTTTTTACGTAACTTCTGAGTCAGAACTATCCAAACAAAGGTTCTGGTGGTAGTAGGGTGCTAAGTTTTGGGGGGAATGAACAACAAACAATTCAACTGTCTTATGTTGTTTAGCTAGATCATATAAAACATTCACATCTGCATCCCTTTCAATGATCTTTAAGCCTCCACTATCAATGTCTAAGTTAGGAATGCACATGTATAGAGCCCATATATTATTCTTAATCTTGGCAACTAAAATATCTAACAGAGGGCTACACATAATTCTATCTATTAAAGAGGCCTCCATTACTATCTCTCTACCATAATCATACCTTAAGCAGTCAAACATAAATACACCATTGTAGTGTATTTTGAATACCACATCAAGTGGTACTTCCATCACACCTGTATAAATCGGGAAAAAATAATCAAAACCCTAATTTCGAAAACCCAAATTAACAGAATATTTTTCATTATAAAGTAATACAATTGGGGTAATAAAACATTAAAAAAAACAAGGAATATACCTTTTTTCTTGAGAAATTGTGGAAACCGACAATCAATTGGAATTATTTATACTGATTTAGGGTTTGGTACACGTTTTGGGGGTCTTGAATGAAAGTGATGTATGAATGGATGATATATCTGTTTGTGGTTGTAAAGAGGATAAGTGTACTTTTTTTATCATAAACCTGGTACTTGCAGTTCCACATATGCAGGAATGTGGGGGGAGGAGGATAAAGTGTGTTTAAGGTTGTTTTGATGTGTGAGGTTTACAGCGTGTAGTCCAACTAGGATCATATCACGTTTAAAAAATCGGATACCGGTTGTATTGGTTAGTAAATGTATCATAAGAGACAAAATAGACGAGATAAGTGGGCAAAGGGGTTAATTTTTTTGTTCGCTACGTCGAACTGACATTTGTGACAAGTATGATGCTTTAATAGGTTATTAGCCCTTTAAAAAGCATAAAGCAACTAATTTGTGATTGGTCAAATCTGTCCAGGATTTTATGTAGCAAAAACGACTCACCCATTTTTATCTCAGGGTCATTTTTCCGAAAGCCCCACGTCCTAAAACATCCCGATGAATTTTTGATAAATTTTTGCTAAAAGGTGTCCAGATTTGCATGTCTGTCTTCTAAGGAAAAAAGCTCATGGATATGAGCATTCTTATCACTTAGCCCTTTTGAATGTGTAGCTAAGACATAAATAAAACTTTTTCCATTGGTTTGTGGTCAATAGGGTATGTAGATCAAAAGTTCTAGTCTTTTTGGTGAGACAAAATTAACTTGGGAACTTTCTGCATTGAGTCTCAGGGGTAAATTAGTCATTTAACCTTAGTTACGAAGCCCTATTTATAAGGAAACCCACATTTTTGAAAGTTACACATTCAAACCTTTCCAAAGATGTATAGAACTTAATTTTATCCCTTACGGTTTAGAAATGGCGGACCAATGAAATCGGGACTTTTCTAAAAGTCCTAACAGCTCACTAACTTATTACTTACTATTTCTCCGAGCCTAAGACATGTTATGTTTTCCTATATAGGTTCCTTGTGATTTTTCGCGGTTTCTTCACCATTCTCATGTTCCGATCACTACTACTTGTTACGGGTGAGTTCATAGCCCCAAATTTTACTATAATTTTTTTATAAACTCCGTGGGGGAGATACATGCTATATTTACTTACGATCACAATTGTTTTGAAACTGTATGCGATCTGAACTTATTATTGCCTAAGTATCCTTATGCCTGGAAGTCCCTTCCATCAAGAACCGTTAGTTACATGCATGTAAACACGAATATCGTGAATAGATCTATTGAGATTGACATACCCCATTTTGGATTGCCCTGTGCGGGCTACCATACGCATGTATTTGAGACTCTAGGTAAATTTGGCAATTACCTACTAAGGGCACTTTATATTCGAAAGAATACTGAAAATGGCGTTAATGTTCGGTGTCATGAGCTTAGGGCAATAATAAGTGCTTTTAAATTATGGGTGTATAACAACTTAACCCATTGTTTCTTAAATTGATATATATTGTGATGAACTGTTTATTTGATTAAACTCTATGGATTCACTCAACCTTTGTGTTGACTCTTTGGCATGTTTTATCTCAGGTTTTTGCATGAAATTCTTGGATGGAGTTGCACGGATATCATTTGAAGACTTGGCACATTTTCACATTTGAAGAGACTATCTTTTGAAATTTATGCTATATTTAAAACATTTTTAATCTTTTGAAAACATCGTGTTTTATGAAAACTGTTGGGACCTTTTTGCAACATCTGATGTTTCAATGTATCAAATGTGAAATACTTTCAAAACGTCTCTTTTGAAAGGTAATTTTCTATGACTTGTACTTTATGCTATGAAGTAATACCCCTGTTATCTTCTTCTGTGTTCCAAAATTTGGGTGTGTTACGGGTATAATAGTGCGTTGATTAGGTTTTGGTGTAAACCGAGTTTGTAGTTTCCTTATGTAATTAAGCTTACCTGTCTATTTGCAAGGCAAGTAAACAAAAGCTTATTTAGTATAGTACATAACTAGGTCGGCTAGGATGGGTCGAGAGTTTTTTAGGTCGGTTAGGACTAGTAGGAGCATCGACCCCTCTTATCTTTGAAATTGAGGAGAAGGGATAAGGCTCAACATTTATTGTAAACTAATTCAAGGTGTCGTGGTATACAATTAAATCGTTGGTTAGTCTTTGTAGTGCACATATCTTTGGTTCGTTTTTCTTTGCACGATTGATGGCAAGTTATCTTGTTTACATAATCGTTTTTGCGTGCTTGTTAAAGATTGAAGTTCCAACATTTTGAAAGAAGAAATTTATAGAAAAAGAAAAAAACTGAATTTTATTACTTCTTATGACTCAAAATAAGTAATCACTAGCTATTTTTGGTTGTCCCAAAATAATTGTTAACTTTATATTTGAATCAATGAAAACAAACTTTAGTGGATAAAAATGATATTTTATTGGTAGAGAGTGTATTGTTAACTTTTTATTTGAATCAATGAAAACAAACTTTAGTGAGTAAAAATGATATTTTATTGGTAGAGAGTGTAGTTAGTGAGATTTTCTAAAGCTGTATGCATTTTCGAAGTTGACATTTATTTTAGGATGGAGGAAGTATCATATAACTTTCGAAAACTAAACTTACATGTTTGGTGGAAGTATGGCTTGAAAACATCCTAAAAGTGCGCAAGGTGATCCCGTGAATGAATATTTTAGAATCGAATGGACGTGGGTTTGGCCAACTGCCTACATCCTGGCTATGAGTAAGTAGTCTGTTGGGTTTTGGAGAAGTAGTTATCACCCAAAGCTACGCTGGCACTATAAACCGAGGCATCTATGGAACGAATTATTCATCACGTTTTTTTTCTTTTTTTTTTTTTTTACTTTGTACCAAACAGTTACAATAGAAATGGTCTTCTTCTGCCATAAGTCGACCGGTCACGTTACAACTCGCTCTTTTTTTAGTTGTGTTATTGTTTATTTATATTTTCATAAGTCTTGTCTTTTTTGAATTGCTAATAATCATGGTTTTTGACCATTTAGCTAACTAATTTGAGGAGTTTGAACTCACCGTTACATATACTCAAACCAGGTAATATCTTTCCTTTTCAAGAGGTCGGCTGGATCAATTGAGAATTGTTTGCACCCAGCAAAAATTAAATCTAATAACTCACATATTTTAGTGTGATAGTTACAACAATTTATCAATAGACTAGACCACTCCTGATTTACTTAGATTACTTATATTATTGTAAATTTGACAACAACCTTCTTTTTTTTCTTTTTTTTTCTTCTTTTTAATAATTAAATATACACCACTACCCATCCACTTATAATTTCTTTCTCTTACTTTTCAAATATGAAAACACAAAAGATTAAAATCTTACCCTTTTTTTCCTCTAAACTCAGCACACAGTGTTTATAAGGGTTTGTGTAGGAAGAATCATGTTATAAGCTAGTTTGTCCGGTGTATGTTGTTTGGTTCGTGTGTACTTAATATTGTGGGAGATAATTTGCACACTTCATTAAATGATTGAGACACTCTAATTAATTGTGTTTGGACATTTATACCCTCACAATTATTCTTACACTTTCACTATGTGAGGACATTCTATATATATACTAAACATGGGGAGGAAAGTTGCTGCTACAGTAACTTCCTCCCCATTAATTGCTAAGTTTACCAAAATGGCAAAAATGGTCCCTCACCATTAATTGTTATGTTTACCAAAATGGCAAAAATAGTCCCTCAAGTTTAGTTATCATGCAAACTAAGTCCTTTGTAAAATTCACGTCTACAAAAGTAATCAAGCTGCATCGCGCGGGTTTCCCCACTCGTAAATGTCTAATCATAATTAATAGGAGTGTCCCAATCATTTTATGAAGTACTCAAATCACCTCACTAATATTGTTGTTGGTTGAGTAATAACATAAACAATACAGTGATTGATTTAATGACTATTGACAACTATATCTCGTTTCTTATCCGGTCTTGTTGATGCATAATCTGGCGCGGACTGGATTTGACGACTCTCCCTTGGCCGTTCGTCGTCTTCTCGAGCCCTAAGTAGACCTGTCAACAAAGAGAACCCGTTAGGAGTGGACCCGAGGCCGTAGCCCCGGGGTCCACCTCCGACGGTCAAGTTAGTATCGATGCAATGTAGCATACAAGAGTTAGGGTTAGAGTAACCTGTATCATGTTATCGTCACATATATCATGTCCTCAATAAGGAGATCCAGCCATGTATTTATAGGGCATGGATTAGGGTTTACGCGTAGAGTGGGCCGCTGTCTTCCGGGCCTGACCTATTCCTGGCCCAGTCCGGACTATACGTCCACAAGCCCCCCAAGTCTAGTATGAAATAGTGCATGGCTATGTTATGCTAGACTTAAGTTCTGTTCATGGCCGCGTAGGCCTAATCAATCATGACGGCATGGCCCATGTGTGCGCAACTCAAGTGTGCACATGGGACGGACAATACTGCGCAGCCCAAATGCGACAGTGCGTACTTGGCCGATGGCGCTGTCATGTTTAGCCCATTAAACTATATCCGAATCCTCGACCTTGTAGGCGGGTCCGTGGTAACCATGTTCCATCCTGAGTAACACCCGTTCTTACATGACGGGGAGGAATGCGCATATAGTTGGGGTAACAGTGACATTGAGATTGTGAGAGTCTCACAATGGTGAAAGTGGATCCTGTATGCTGCATCCTGGGTAAGGGCGTACCTTTTGTACCAGTAGCGACGCGAGCATGGTGCGACGAAGACGTGCTTCAGTAGCGAAAGTGCGCTACTGTCGCGCGACAAAGAAGTGCTTACAAGACGGCTTCAGTAGCGAAGCGCGCTGTGCAGCGACAAAGAAGTGCGACGATGTAAGACGTGCTTCTATAGCAGAAGTGTGCGTTGTGCGCATTACATCCGTCTTTACAACCGACAGAGGACGCCTCCCCGCGGCAAGATGGTGCGAACATTTAAATCCGTCTTTGTACCGGACTTGCAATACCTCTTACATACGACCGCTTCCAAATATGCTGCGTGACGCGTGACGGAAACAAGTGTAGTATATACCCGTAGCCCCCCAAGTTTGATGGTGCTACTTGTGTAGGAGCATTAAACTTAGTTATGCCTAGCAAAACACTTAATGCAAATATTAAAAGTATATGCCACGAATCGAAACATATAAAATCTAATGAAGTGAAGCAATATATAGCACATAGCATGTGAACTTAACACATAAGAGAAGTGGTAGTGCGAATTACCCCTATCGCGAGGTTTTACAAACTACATAAATAATTAATTGTTTTTTTTTTTTTTGACGTACTGTGACCGCGACTATTAGACGCAGATGGATATATCGTGACCGCATAGACTCGAACGTTTGTGGATGATCGCAGATGAACATAACATGACCACGGCCTTTGTCCAGTGCGCTCAGGGCGATTGACTAGCATCGTGGTGTTTGCTCGTAGCTAATCTGCGAAGATGTCCGAACGCACGGCCTAACGCGGATAGATTTATCGTGACTGCGTTGTTCGATCGTACAAACAAGCGCGAATTAATTCGCGGCTAAAAGATAAAATAGGTCCGATCGTGCGGACTTTTTCTTTTATCTGTCTTAGTAAAAGAATAGACTATTATACATATTCTTGTATCTCATGTAAAGAATTAGTGTCAATATCATAATGATTATAATTAACGTCAATATCAAAACATTGATATTTACATATTTTATAATAATTATCATTATTATTTTTGCCATAAATAATGTCGCATACTAAATTGGATGGTAAGTAAATTACTTAGAATGAGGTTGTACATCTTGCAACGAAACATCCGTAAAATTGATGCCGAGGAACGAAATCACCATGAATAAAGAACATTGATAGGGATGAAGATCTTAATGAGTGTATTCATACCGTAAGTCAGCTGGTGACAATATATGGTGGGCATACGAGACAAAATATTTTGTTCGGGTCCCACGGATGGCGCCAACTTGTTGATGCATAATCTGGCGCGGGCTGGATTTGACGACTCCATTGGCCGCTCGTCGTTCTCGAGCCCTAAGTAGACCTGTCAACAAAGAGAACTCATAGAGTGGACCCGGGCCGTAGCCGGGTCCACCTCCGACGGTCAAGTTAGTATCGATGCAATGTAGCATACAAGAGTTAGGGTTAGAGTAACCTGTATCATGTTATCGTCACATATATCATGTCCTCAAGAAGGAGATCCAGCCATGTATTTATAGGGCATAGATTAGGTTTAGGCGTAGAGTGGGCCGCTGTCTTCCGGGCCTGACCAATTCCTGGCCCAGTCCGGACTATACGTCCACAGGTCTTATTCCTTCAAAGAGGACATTGACCAAGCTATGAAAGGTAAAAGACGTCAATCCTTTATAGTTTATCCACTCAAACACATACACTCTTCCTATATGTTTAATCTATGTCAATTGGTTAACCTTCATATCAAAAACAGGATAAAATGGTCCAAATTCTTTCGCATTCAAATTCTTTGTTGTGCTCAAGAACCAAACAAATATCTACAAGTTCCACCTTTATCATGTGTTATCTTAAAGGCAAGTGTCACATTTTTCTATTTATCGTAGTAGTACCATATAACGTGAATTCCAAAGTTAGAAAAATCTTAATTATCAAAGCTAATAAATACACAATTTCGACTCAAGGAATCGACCTAACGTACCACCGCTTCACACTGGATCCAATTTTGCAAGAAATTTAACTAGCTAGTTTAAGATTACATCTTTACGCGTCTAGTATATAAATTTTCTTCTTACAGGAATCATATGATATAATCATAGCAAAAAAAGTAAATGTATAAAAAAAAAGCGGGCGACGGTGTTTTCCTTGTTCAAGTTATTTTGTGAGAGTAGTTTTCTTTTTTACTCAGATGTACGGGGTCTGATCGAGGTACACCGTGACCTTTACCTGACACCGCTAAATTTGTAACTAGTGAAGTTTGAAAGGTACACCTTTTGTGAAGAGCTTATGTGTACCATTAGACAATTGGTGATGGTTAACAACAATAGACGTAACCATACGTAAATGTCATGTTGGGATTCCTTTTATTAATAATAACATTTTCGTAGAATTCACTATTAAAACTGTTTTCATTTTTGTAGCCATTTACGTTAGCCATGACTTGAGGTTTGATTAAGCTGAACTGTGTTTACCAGGTCATCCATCATCATGGTTTACTAGCATTACTAATTGTACGGAACCACCATGTGCTACAATGTGGACTTTGAACCTTCAACAAATTTTTCAATTGCATGTAATCTTTCGATTTGTTGCTTTCATACATCTTTTGGGATTATATTTACTACGAAAGGTCAGACCCAAATCCTTATTAGGTACTCTCATGTGTACCAGTCTTCATTTCATGCATTCTACCGCAATGTGTAACAATATTAATTTCCTGAAATGTGAATACGATCCTAGCTAGTGAGTTATAATTTTCTTAACATGTTTTATAAATGTTCGAATCCTAAAATTGCTACCAACTCTTTAAATGTCATAATGTTTTTTGATACATATGAGGACTGGGCTAAAGGTATCAAAAAATATACGAAGTACTTGGCATTTAAAGGTTGATAATTATGTATTTCATTAAGATGCTTTGACTTACAATAAGCTTTGTTAAGGTTTTAATAATGAACACATGGCCAGAGAGCTATATACGGATAGGAAACTCATTACGTACAGATATTTCTTTATACTATTTTTTCCGCGTCATAAGGAATTGCAATTTCTACTATTGAATGCATTAGCATAGTCCTAACATTTTTTAGTTACGTACCTTAAATAAAAAATTGATCCGCCGCTTATTAGATTTCAGTTTCTTCTAATTTAAGTAAATTATCTCAACTAGTATTGATAATAATGATTTGACTTAGTAAAATTAATTAATATAGACAAACTTATGTGATTGATCTGATGAAATTATAATATGAATTTTAATATCAACCGATCGACACCCTACAATTATTTGTTTATTGCCGTTAAGTCAATTTAGATCAATCATTACGGATGACATATCGTAGACATGAAGAAGAGATGAATTCTATGCCTACTTAATTCCCTATCCATGTTATAGGTCAGTTTTTTATGGAAGACATTCGATGTTTTTTACCGAGGGGTCAACATTATCGTACAGATTTATTTGAGTTTTCTTATACAAATCGACATTTTCACATATATGAAAAGGAGACACTTTTATTTGGAGTTGGAGGGGAGACTATCGAATTTTTGGCTGACTAATCTACGGGGTTTGAATCCACCGCATACAGATTCAAACTAGGTAAAACATTCTTTTTTCAGAAGATTTGCGTGGCCACTTAAAAGTTGTTTGCACCTAGCTGAAATTGAATTTGATGGCTCACACTTTTTAACGTAATAGCCACAAACTCACAGGTTTTTTTGTCATTAGATCACCTTAAGTGGCTTGATGGAAATAAGATACTTTTGCAATAGGTTAATGTAAGTAGTTAATGAACAGCTCAAGAAAAACACAACAATCAAAACTTACAAATAGCACAGACATATATAGCTATGAACTTATGATGTAGTTCTATTTTCATTATGAAGATGTCGCGGTTTAAACAGATTACACAAGTTAATGTGTTGGCAGGCCGTCCCATTTAACCCAACATAAACTTTATTTATAAACTTAATTAAAAAAACTAACAAACATAAACGGGTTGACAAGTCGAAGTATGTAACCCAATATGCCTACGTGAATATGCCATGTATGTAACCCATATGCCTAACGTGAATATCCCATGTTTCAAGTCCACCGAATACCCATTTATTCCCAATCCTACCCGGTTAATGTTTATTTCATAAGAGCATCTCCATCAATAACTCAGGTTATTCTTTAACATCTGCTACGTTAGCGCCACATTAGCTTTAACATTTCACTTTAACATCCCCAAAAAAACACCCACAACAATGACATCCCAAGTTAAACTTTAACTCACCAACAATTTACAAAAATAACCCTTCATTTAGGGGCAGAAAAAAAAAAAAAAAAAAAAAAAAAAAAAAAAAAAAAAAAAAAAAAAGGCAATTAACGCCCGTTGGTGTGTTAACACCCAACAAAAACTTGGGAATAACACGGAAGGCCACAACGGTTAACATCGTTTAACACCGATGTTAAACAATAACTTGGGGGAGGGGCGTTACCGATGGAAATGCTCTAATGTCGTTTACGAATTTACAACCCTGGTTTCTTTCATAAAATCCTTGGTCATCTGGATTTCTGGCCGATAGTAAAAAGAAATTGTTGTTTAAGCATTATGTGCAATCAAAAAGATTTTGTTTCAGTTATCTAAGTTAATCATGTGAGCAAATCAAGTATCTCTAAAAGTAAGTACATGCCAAACCTTAAGAATTTGGATTGTTTTGTGTAACAATATATCATTTGCGAGGGATCTTGAATCCTATATATGTTTTTTCCCTCCAAAACTCTGAAAAAAACATAATGGCACCTTACAATATAAATGTAAAATATGATTACGCAGTGCATATATTAACTTTATCAGAATTTGGATCCACAAAAGGTCAAACTAAAGCCATGTGAGATTTCATTTCATTTATATTCTTTTAAGCAACTATATTCCCTTGACCCATCAGTCTTTAATATATCTTTTTAATGCATTTTCCCTTCATCAAGCAACAACACACAATGCAACTTGAAAGTACTTCATGCTTGTGAAGTCAGTTAATTAAGGCTTTTTCACTGTACCAATGTGGGTCAAGAGTCATTGTACACAATCTTTGTATCCTTTGTTGCAGCGAAAGCGTCCTTGTGATATATATATTAAAAAAGGTTACACAATGTTAGAATGAATTATCATAAGCAAATTATGAAGATATAAGCGCAACACTAATCAAGACTCAAATTTTGTTATCACTATATTTATATTGCTTTTAAAGAGTATAAAGGTTTTTTATTTTTGTTTTACTAGAAACGGTGCCCTTTTTAGCGATAATATGAGAACATCATTTTTGTTACCAGAATCTTGATGTGCTTATCACTTTTGAGGACTCACTTCTTATGATAAGTGTGCAATTTGATAGTGTCACACAAATGTGAGATAGTACACATATTTTGTTAAGCAATCAAAGTCTTCTTTTTTAGTAAAATTGTTTTGATTGGTTGTAATTTGGAAGTGAACGTTTATTCTGAGACAAACTAAAATAATAAAGTGGACACTTATATTGATACGAATGAAGTACTCCGTACTATATTTCTAATTTACGTATTTATTTAGCATACCATATACGGATGTTAACAAAAAGTTAATGATATTAGTCATAACTCATAAGCCATCATGGAAAGATAGAAATATATTCATGAAACTGTATGTCAAATCAATGAAGTAACTTTCATATTAATGTTAACAACATGATAGAAGCAAAATAGGCTTGTGGGTTTGATCCATTCACGGCTCTTCAGCCATGTGAATGGTATTTAGACAAATAGTTAGATAGAACGTGGGAATGATTGAATCAGATTCAGAATTTCTACACCCTAATGCAGGGATATTTTTATTGATTTTTCTAAAAATAATATTAATTAAATCCCTCTTAGCATTCTCTACTTGCAGATGTACATGTGATGGGTCCTTATTTAAGTAGCTCTTCCTCTAATCTTCTAACCCATCTTCCTCTTCTTATTCTACATTCCTTTGCGTATCAAAAATGGCGAAAATATGCATTCTTCTGTTATCTGCCATCTGTTTGCTGTTTGTTTATGCGGACGCTTTTACAGCTTCGGCATGGAAAAAAGCTCATGCAACCTTTTATGGAAACAGTGATGCTTCGGGGACAATGGGTATGTTTTTTTCTTGTAGCTAAAATAACTTATATGCGCAGCAGCATTTTTCGGTCTCATTATATTACCATAGGGTGTTCCGAAAATACTCCTTTTTACTGCTCATAAAGGGCGCTTAGACATATTTATAAAAGACGTTACTTTTTCTAAAAAAAATAAAATAAAAATAGACCAAAGCCCATAAAATATTGCATGACATTAGCACACTTTGTTAAGCCACTTAAGTGCAACATGAATACATGTAGTACAAGCTTAACCAACGGGCAAAATGCCTCTTTTATTGTCTACCTTTGGGGACATCATAACATTTTTTTGTAGTTGGGTACACTAGACATGGTCCGGACTTGTTACTTATATTTTAGTGTGTTTAATGCAGGGGGTGCTTGTGGGTATGGTAACTTATACTCAACTGGTTACGGTACTAGAACTGCTGCATTGAGTACTGCTCTTTTCAACGATGGAGCTGCTTGCGGCCAGTGCTATAGGATCATATGTGATTACAAGGCGAACCCAAAGTGGTGCAGGAAAGGAGTGTCTGTGACCATCACCGCAACAAACTTTTGCCCACCAAATTACGCACAAGCTAATGATGCTGGAGGTTGGTGCAACCCGCCACTCGAACATTTCGATATGGCTCAGCCTGCTTGGGAGAAAATTGGCATTTATGCTGGTGGAATCGTCCCCGTTATATATCAAAGGTCATCCCTCTATTCCTTTTATTTATCACACAAGCATAAAGTATGAAGTGCCACTAAGTCTTACAAAAATGTTTGTGGCACATACACCAGTTTCATTAATAATTTATGACACTAATCGGCATTTTTTTAGTACTAATGTTTTTGGTTTGATTGATTTCAGAGTACCATGTAAGAAACATGGTGGAGTTAGATTCACAATAAACGGAAGAGACTACTTTGAGCTTGTTTTGATCACCAATGTTGGAGGGGCAGGAGCAGTTCAATCCTGGAAGGTCAAGGGGTCAAAAACCGGATGGCTGCCAATGTCCAGGAATTGGGGAGCTAACTGGCAATCAAATTCATATCTTGATGGTCAATCTTTGTCGTTCATGGTCACAACCACCGATGGTGTCACCAAAACCTTTACAAACATTGTCCCTGCAAATTGGGGTTTTGGTCAAACCTTCTCGAAGTCGCTTACAATTCTAAAATGAAATAAATATACTTGCGTGTTTCAGGGTTTAGGGATTGGGGTTTTTCAAGAGGCAGCGTGCGTTTACTCTTTTATAGAAGCAGCCCGCCGGGTTTTCTTTTCCGGGGTGTTTTACTAATAAACAAATGGATTTAAGGAGCGACACAAGTTTCCTAACTCTAATTAACCGGGAAAACCCATATATATGTGGTAATCAATTGTACTCGTTATACTTGTGTATTCTTCAGTAATTATGTAATAAGAAGCACTTTCATTCTTCTTTGTTATCATTTTCTTATAGTGGTTCAAGTTCTGTAATATTATTTTTAAAAGTTATTGAATTTTGAAAGTATCACCTTTTGTCAAGTTTTCTTATGAAGATGAATAAATCATCAAGGTCTAAAGGATATATTTTCTGGTCTTCTTCAGAATATTGCATTTAGCAATTTTCCTTTGATCTTAACATGTTACTTCTTTCTTGCATAACATTGATAACTGGCAACACTGAAACCTGATCCTTTTTTGCATACGTTATTGGCTCAAAATGTGAAAGATGTAAGGTTGAGTGTCTTTTGGAGAGTATGAACTAAAGCGATTTCGATGTTCATATGAATAGTGTGCTGTCATGAATATTGGTGGGAGGTACTCTTATCTTGAATTTATTGCTGTCATCAATGATGTGATAAGTGTGTGTTCAACACATGATCATGAGTTGCAGGAGGTGTTGTTAAGTTGTTCATTAGAATTGCCTCGTATGCATCTCTTAGCTACCCCAGGGTTGGTTTTCACATATACTTCAGATAGTCTTTTAACTTGTTAACACTATAACGTCATGTTTTGGACAACTTCTGACTCGTTTGATTCATTCAACCCATTTTATTTGAACTAATGTTTTACACCACATTTGACCCGTTTGATTCATTCAACCCATTTTCATTTGAACTAATTTTTACAGTATCAGTTAGTTTATCTCAACAGAGTTAGCATCAAATAAGAAGAAAAATTTAAATAAGAAGGATAAGAAGACAACCACATATTTCAGATGCACTTACAAATATTGATGCACCTTCTTCTTATTCTTCTCATTTTAGTTTTTCTTGTTAGAACTTAACATGTATATCGATTATTACGTCACCTATGTGCAGGCCCGGATTTGGCTATGGGCCACGTGGGCAACGGCCCAAGGGCAGCCCAAGAAAGGGGGCATCAATCTAAAGGTCTATGTGTTAACTGTGAAATTAAAAGACGAACATCATAAGATTTATAAGGACACAATACGCACGGTAGTTTATAGGTTTTAACAATGACCATTTTTAATTGTGATTGCGGGAATTAAGTGTCGAATTGGAAACAATTAGGGCATTAAAGGAATCCATCGATCGTCTTTACTTATCTTCATCAATTTGATCAGGGGATATTGTTTCATACTTATTATTTTTGCTTTAGTAGAATATAAGAATATTATATAATTTACACTCTATTTTGTCATGTTGCGTCATTCACATCCATTTGGTGCCCAAAACAAGAAACGAAAAAAATTCAACAAGAATCCAAGCGACCTCAACACGATTCTATAGATGGGTTTGTAGTTAGAATGAAAATATATATATATATATATATATATATATATATATATATATATATATTCTTGAAGAAGATAATAATGAGGTTAACGCTAATATTGATTGATTACCTTATAAATAATGAAAATGGTTGATTTACTAGAAAGAGCTTGATATTGAAGTCTTATTTGCGGAGTACAATGAGTTAAGAGAGGTTGAATGAGTTAGCAATTATGAGTATTAAAAGTAGTTTTTTTAGCAAATGTGGATTATAACAAGATGATAGATGTTTTTGCTTCAAGAAACAAATGAAGACATCGTTTTAGGTGATCATTTTTTAACTTGTTATTCGGAGTTTATCTCCTCATATTGTAACATTTTATTTATTGAATAAAAATCGGCATGGGGAAGAGCCGCCCGATTTGACCAGGTTGCAAACCCATAAATAAAATGTGTTATTTGTTTATGTTTACAAGGGGCATATTTCACCCGGCTCACCCAGGGCATCCGAAAACTTAGGACCGGCCTTGCCTATGTGTTATCACATATGGTTTTTCAACCAACCTTACTTATCCGTACAAATTATTCCCAATTTGTCCTTTATGATTAATGATGACGTATAGCACGTATAGCAGGCCTACTGGGCCTAACTCGTGTTATACACATACTGGGCCCAGGCCCAACAACAATGAAACAACCACGAGTACTGGATCAACAATAAGCCCAATAACGAAATTGGTTATGGCCCAGACTCAAAGACGCACGCAGGATGCGTCGCGGACCAAACCTCTGGCCGCGGAAGGCATTTTGTGTCCGCATCCGTGGTTATTACGGAACCTTGCCCGACAAGGGTCTCACTCCGGCCACTAACTTTTATATGCGAGTCATTAGGAAACCCTTGCGGTAAACCTCGCCTATAAAAGGGGTTCTAATCCCTTCATAAGGTACAAATTTCTCTCTAATAACACACACTCTTATTATCTCGACAAGAATGCATACTTACTCTCACTGCTTAATCGTCGGTCCGTCCCTCGTAAGGATAACGGTTTAGTCTCACTTGTGCAGGGATTCAATCAATCACTTGGATTAGTACAAGATCGCCCATCAACACTTATTAGCCCAATCCAACAAGCATCATAAACACTCATCATAACCCGTCACACTTTTTGTACTAACAAGTTGGCCATCCGTGGGACCGATTACAACAGCTGGCGTTCTTGAAACCATGGGCACTCGGTCGAACAACTCCCGCTCCTGTATCCACGATGGCGAACACGGCGGAAGAAAAATAACGCAACTCGGTGGAACTTGAGGGACTGCGTCCGGCCTTGGCGACGTCGAGCCGAAACACCTTGTGACAAGTATTATGACCAGATCTTGGCGATCATGACAGAGAAAGTTCGGAAGCATGAAGAAAGGGCCAAAGCAATAAATGCACTAAAAACTCGGCTAGACTTCCGTGAAGCTTCGCAACATTCCGAGTCGGGAAGGCCGACCAGATTTGAGGAAAAATATCGAGTCTAAGAAGCCGAACACACAGAAGGCCCCAATCAAGGCATAGTCGATAGGTCACTGATGAGTGCTTATTCATTCATCGTTTTTACCCACCTAAGACCACAAAAACGACCAAAAACACCCAAATATGATCAAAATATGTTAAAAATATTCTCGGAGTGTGTTTTGTGTCTTGCGGTACAAAAGGATTAGAGAACAACGAGCAAAATCGAGAAATTAGAAAAAGTGCTTGGGGGCGGGAGTGGATTTTCTACATTTTCAGAGCCCGGGACGCGTTTTTGAAGTGAGAGTGAGAAAACAAACCTTAAAACCTAACCCGAAACCAAAATCACCATTTTACCCATCCCCAAAACCCAAATGACCAAAATCCCCTTTTAAACCAAAAAATCCAAATAAATCCCGATTTTACTCAAAACCCATTTTTGTAAAATCTCAAATTTTTCTTAAACCCAATTTTTAGTTAAAAAAACTTTTAAAAGTCAAAAATACAAATAAAACATTTTACAAAAACCTTCCGATCCCCTTTTCTCCTTTCTTCTTAAAACCCAGAACCCATAAAATCCACAAAATAAAACCAGGAACCAAAACCCAAAAATGGCGCCTAAATCTCCCCCTCCTCCTGTCACTCTTTCCCCAAATCCCCATCCCACTAACTCCCTTCCCCAAGAAAGAGTCACAAGACTCCATTGCCAGCTTGGCAATCCAAGTGATTGCATAAAGGTTAAAGTTCATCCTATGGCTGTGACATCAAGTGGATCTCCTAGAAGTAATCCAATGGCTCAGGAATGGTTTCAAGAAGCACATATGGAGTTTTTGGCTATTTCATCTCACACAAAAAGCACAAAGTGAAACAAGACTGAAGACAGAGATTTTATTTGTATAAATAGGCATTGGGGATTAATGTAAAAGTTGTCTAGAATTCTTCCAAGTTCTAGTCCATTGCTTTATGTTTTTAATTACTTTTAATGTTTTAATTTAAGTCAAATTTAAATTCTCAGCTTGTATTTTTAATTTCAAGGAAAGTTAGTTTAGTTTCATATTCTTGCACTAATGTTTCAATTTATGTTAATGTGATGGAATTCAGTTTCAAGCTTGTTGAAAAATTGCTTTTTGTTATAGGAAGTTGGAAGGAAATCAGTTAAATGCTTGTTGGAATCTTGGTTTTCGTTACAAAAATTTGGTTTTAATCAAAAGTTTTACTAAATTTTTAACTTCTTTCAAGTTTCAAAACAGTTTCTTTACAAAATTGCTTTTAAAGAGGCTGTTTGGTTCAGCAAGTTTCATGGGTCAAAACTCAGTTTTTGACCCATTTTGGTTGTTAAATTGGTTTCTTTAAGTTAGTTTTTAGAATTGTAAATTGATGCAATAGCCTCTAGATGGTTTTATCTGAATCTGTTTTTCTTTTTTTTTTCTTTCTTTCCTGTCCTAAGACAACAAAACAGCAGCCCTTATCTTTTTTTTTTTTTTTTTTTTTTTTTAGCCTAGATTTGGTTGGTTTAAGTTAGAATTAGGATTGATTTATAGTTTCAATTAATATTTAGGTGCATAGCTTTCATGTTTTTACGTTAAGATTAGGATTTAGTGCTTTTTACAAAGCTTATTAGCGCCTTTTTTTTTTCTTTATGTTCTGTTACAGCAACCTTTCCCCATTTTTAGTGTAGGTTCAGTTTGCTTAAGGTTAGATTTAGGATAACTTTTAGGTGCAATCAATTAGTGGGATGTGAGAATAGTATATTGCTTTGCTTATTTTGTATTTTAGAAGCCAGCTAGTGGCTTATTTTTTAGTCTAGAATACCCCTAGTGAGTTTGTTTGATTTAGTCTGACCTAGGTCAAACACCCTTTTGTTTTTGATTTTCATGGATTCATTTTAAGTTCTAATAACTAGAAAATTGGCACGTATAGAGTTTGGTTGGTGATCTATTGATTCCCCATTTTTATGATTTTTCATTTTAGCTTTTGCACAACTTTTTAGTAGCTCTAATATTCCCTAGTAGCTTTTGGATAGTTAGTTTAGTTTAAATTTCACCAACCGCTTCATGCATAACTGTTTCATAGCTTAGTGTGCTTTTAAAGTAGCTTGTTAGGGGTATAAGGTTTCTTTATAGCTTAGCTTAATTGGTTGTTAGTGTGTTAGAGCTTTAGGTGATAGCGTTTGTTAATCTTTTGTCCCCTACCTTGCGACCTCAAACTCAAAACCAAATCAACTTTTTTTTTCTTTTTACCCACTGCTGTTGCATTAAGCTGTTTCAGCTTATTTTGTAGTTTTAGAAAATCTTTTCTTTTGTACTGAACTCGCTTTTCCAGTTTCAAAAGTTCAAAAAACCAAAAAAAAAAAAAGAGCAAAAAGAGGAGTAAGAGGGATTCAAACCTTGGACCTTCTTCGGAACAATGTCCCACGTCCAACACCAATATACCCCTTCCGTCTGAGCTAGTGCTTGTGTTCTGTCATTCTTCACCCTCTTTAATATTTAATAGGCATTTGTCAGTTTAAGCTTATTCTATACATTAGCTTTTTAACAGCTTATGGCTTATAGCTTTGAGGTCCATTTTATTTTTCTTAGATGGATAATAGTTTAGATTAGTTTTGAAAATTTTTTCAGAAATTTTTACTTTCATTTAGTATTTTATTTTATTTTATTTTATTTAGTTTAAATAGTTTTTAATTCATAATAAATAAAATAAAAGTCGAAAAAATACCCAGCTTTTTTCTAAAATTATTTTTAGTCATTTAGAATATAGGAAAATTGTTTTTACACCTGTAGCCCTTAAATTGCCTAATTTTCACGTTTATAGCTCGGGTGTGTTCCCGGTTTTTTGCGTTTTAGTATTTTAGCACCCTAGGATGTAATTTAGCTTCGTTTTATTGTTTCTTAGGCTTAGTAGTAGTTTATTTAGTGTTTACATTGTTTTACGTGCTTAATTTTCATTCCCGTTCTTTATTTTGTAGATTAGCGTAATCAAAACCCAAATTCGTTTAACCAATTCAAGTTCTAATCACGAAACTCAACGATTTCAATCAATTTCACACCTCGTTGGGACACGACCCGGGAAATCACTTCCCGGTATCACTTTTATCACATTCGTGAGATTTGGCACGTTAACCCTTTTTCCACGTTAACCCTTTTCCTAAAAGGTTGATTTGTCGAATTTCACGATTAATTTGATATATAGATATTGTGTTTATTTTCACCACTCACAAACAACCGAATCAGTCACCAAAGAAGAAAGATGTTGAACGAGAGGCGTTGTTCAAGAGGCTGCGCAAGGGTGTGTTCCACAGACTAGGCGACAAGGAGAAAAGCATCTCCGTGTACTTCGAAGACCCAGAAGATCAAATCGCCGTAGCTCTCAAAAAGAGGAGGAAAGCGGCTATCATAGCTCCTATTCACGAAGAACAGAACATTATTCTGGAAGGCACGAAGACAGTCAGGCGTACTCGTGGAGGACAAGCCAACTTTCTGAAAGTGAAGATAGCTGGGGCGGATATTGGAGGTCCGGATCCAAAAAACAGAAGTTAGGTGACGATGACGATGATCTAGCTAGACCATGGGTATGCAAGGAGATTGAAAACGTATGATGATAACATCAAATAGTCCTGAATATTAAGTGTTTTCCACTTTTAGGATTTACGCTTGTTTTCCATTGTTTTCCACTTTTAGGTAAATTACGAGCATTGGAGCTAAAGAGACGCGGAAATGGAAACATTACTAAAGATTTATCACATTATGCCTATTTTGAAGAAGTTACGGCGTAACTCCTCTCTCACATTACGCCGTAACTATTGCGTGACCCAGAATACCAACTTATCAAGAGGTTACGGCGTAACTCTTCCCAAAGGTTACGACGTAACTCCATTAGGTCAAAAGAGGTTCCACGCCAGGATACTTACTGCCGTAACTCTTGCATCACTTACGACGTAACCGAGTTTATTGAAGACTACGGCGTAACCACTAATAAGGTTACGGTAACTAGCGATCTAGTGCATTTACTGAAGAAATAGAAGGTTACGGTGTAACTCCTATATTGGTTACTGCGTAACCTAGACCGGCCTATAAATACCCACTAATTCCAGCATTTCTAATCATCCCATTCCACACACAACACTTGAGAACGTGGGAAAAAGCTCAAGGCAGGTCTAGGGAGCATACTGAGCCGTTTCCAAGGGAGAAAGTCACTCAATTACGATAAGCTTTAGCATTTTATATTTCTTTTACTTTCAATTCATGTATTTCGTACCTTTGAATAGTGAATTGATTTGCATGATTATATGGTGCTAAGCACCCTTTGATGCTAGCCTAGTTATGATTCCTTAATTGTTTTGTTTGCATTTACCTTTACTTCCGTACAATTATTTCTAAGTGTATGCATGCATAGTTCATTGGTAGTCACCATCGGTTCAGTAGTTTTGAATGGCGGTAGAGGCCAATTGCCTAGGAGATATGACCAACTGACCCTAGGTGAGGGACCGAAAGGGAAGGGTAAGATATAACCAACTGGCGACCCTTTCTACTTGTGCGATTTGACCAACTGATCACCTATCGTTTGGATGAACTTAAGAATTGGGGGTGTAGTGTCTAAGTTCCTAACGACCGGGCACTCACTATTTTGAATCTAGCATGTAGCGGTACTTAATGACTTGGTTTAGGGGACCAGGAACAACAGGACTTATGACGGTGTACTTTGATTTCTCCGTGGTGGCATCTTTGCTGATAGGTTAGGGCGAATTGACCAAATCTCGTCCTCTCGAAATTTGACCCTACCTGAAATAATTGGAAGTAGGTAGACGTAGACATAACTAGCTAGGAGGATTGACTAGGTTAGCACCACTATTCCTCTATTGATTTCCTTTACCCATTTATACGCTTTTATTTTATTACGATTAGTAGTTTAATTAATTAAATCCCTATTGAAACCATTATTATTATGTGACAATTAGACTTAGTAATAATCTAACACACATAGCTCTTAGGACGACCTCGGCTTTACCATTTACTACACTACACGCGACTGGGTACACTGCCCGTTAGTGCACTAGGGTAGACCATAGGTATAGCGAGACACTATAAATTTTAAGACTTTGGTCGATAAAACACATCAAGTTTTGGCATGCATTTGCCGGGAGCTATTTTAGGATTTCATATTAAGTCTGTTTTAATTTTCTTCTCGATAATGTCGGGTACAAGACTTCGGCTCGAGGCCTTTTCGGCTACCTCATTTGTGACCCGGAGAAGCAATTTCGAAAAAGGAAAATCTATTCTCTGGTTCCTATTCACAACATCTTCTCATTTTATGAGTCGACCAATCGGACGTTAGAACCGGAGGTCATCAATGAAAATAATATCGATGACCTAACTATGGAGCATATTTAGAAGCGACAGAATGAGAACTGCCAAAAGCTTTACTCAGATTCTCACACGAAAAATACTCTATTCCGATCATATTATTCGAGAGTTACATGAACTTGAGTTTTCTGGAAAACGAAGATGAGGACGCCGAACCACGTAGAAGAAGTTCTCCACTTGTCCTCTCTTCAACGCCGAGGTACTCCAAGCTATTCGATCCCGCAAGGATTTTTCCTATTACTCTTTCGGGACAAATAAAAGATGGTATAACAAACTCCTTCACGATTGTAAAGGAGCATGGGATAAACTTAGAAAAGAATAGATCTTGCAATTTTGCCCTCCTTCAAAAATGGCCAAGCTTCTTGGGAAAATCTATCAATTCGTTCGGTGGGAGAAGAAACACTTTACCAAGCATGGGAAAGATTTAATGAGCTTCTCTATCGATGCCCTACTCATGATTTAAACAAACATCGATCGTATCGTCTTCTATCGTGGGAGTAATGCGCGAACACGAGAACTTCTCGATTCACCAAGACCTATTCCTAGCATGACTCTAATCGGGCCTTGGAATGTATTCGATTTCGAAAATTGCTACAAGTGGCACATGGATACGGTCACGGACCGAGATAATTTCGATCAGAAGGTAATGAAGACGATAACGAAGCAAGAATACAATTACGGGGAAATTTTCGAAAAACGAAGGATGGAAAGAGAAGCTGAAGCATGCAAGGTTGAAAAGGTTAAGAGCGTGTTTGGGACCAAAACCGGGAGCGATCTTGAAAGAAATATTCTCAACTACATCGAGAATCTAGAGAAGCGAGATGATAGGATTAAAAAATTGATGAGGACATTCGTAGATAATACAATCTCTTCTCTCAAAATGCACGATGATATGATTAAAAGATTGGAAAAGAGTGTTAGTTCATGTTCGAAGCTATCTCGATTATTTAGTAGCAAGGAGGAGGAAGTTGTCCACTGTGAAACTATCCTCGAAGAACCTTTGACCTTTCGAAAAAGTTAAGTGACGAATCAAGCATGGAGAGACAATCACTTACGGACCAAACTTTGGGTAAACCCTCCTACTAATGATTCTGTTAATACTAATCGTCATGATATTGCGCAGGAATTAAGTTATGATGAGACTATTCGCCTCAACGAAAGATGCTCAGCGATTTTGAGGAACGAGCTACCACAAAAGGAAAAAGATCCAGGATGCTTTACTCTCCCTTGCTATATCGGGAGTCTAAACATGTGTAATGCCCTAGCAGATCTTGGAGCTAGTATTAGCATAATGCCTCGTTCGATGTTTTTGCGTATGGGAATTGGTAACTTAAAGCCGGCCAAGATGAAAATTGAAATGGCTGATCGATCTATGCAATCACCATTAGGAATTGTTGAAAATGTGTTGGTGAAAATTAAGAAATTCCTTTTCCCAGTAGATTTTGTGATTCTTGACATTCCGGAAGACAACAGGATACCAGTCATTTTAGGAAGACCAATGCTTTCCACTGCTCACACTAAGGTAGATGTCTTTTCCGGAAAATTGACTCTTGAAGCTAATGGAGAAATTGCCAATTTTGGACCTAATGAACATTTGTCTACCCCGGCGAAGGTATGTACAATTGACCCAATAGGCAATTTTGGTGAAGCTTTAGAAAAATTTCTTAGCGACCCCCCGGACCCTGGAGAGTTTGACTCGGGGAAAGATTTTGATGTTTTCGTGAATTTTGAGGAAGATGACTTAGGATTGAGTGCTGAAGACCTCTCAAGTGATGTTGAGATGACCTATTGGCAAGATAACTCTGTTAAGACTTTTTCGCAGCCACTTCAACATAAATTTCATGAGGTAGGAACTCGCATACATCACAGAAACCCCTATTATCTTAAAATCTTATGCAAAATCGGGTTCATCGACTTCCACCCATTTATTGACACGACTTCCCCAGTCAATATCATGTCAAAGGAATGCTACAACCAAGTTATGAATAAAGAATTAGAATACAAGGGAAATAATTTTCTTGGGTTTGCAACTAACATCCATGTCTTTGTTGGGACCCATTCATTCTTGGTGGACTTTATGGTTCTAGACGACGTAAGTGAATTTGTGGAGGATGGACTTACGAGGGAGTAATTTTAGGAAGGCCTTTTCGTGAAAATGTATGGTTTAGATAAAAATGAAAAAGAAGGATTAGTATGGTTGAAGATTAACGATGACAAGACTATTTTCAAGATGCCAAGAACGATCAAGAACTTTAGAAACTGGACCAAGAGGCAGTTAAGCCAAGCTCGACCTTTACTTGATATCGATGAGGAAGACAAAGAAAAGGCATTGATCACCCCACTTAGAAAATCAAAAGTTTCTACTTAGTCGTTTAGAATTGGGAAATGACTACAAAAGGGATGAGAATTTGGTAAGTTGGATCCAGCGTGGAGACTGCCATGTCCACGAAATGACCAAAAAGCACTGATAGCCCCGCGACTCTGAGTCTAACTTAAAGACTCGTTAATAAAGAAAAGTTCTCTTTCGAGAGACAACCCGAATTATCCCTTTCTTTTGTTTTTATTTCCTTTTTGTTGGGTTTTGTGTTTTCTAACCATTTTTGTAGGAAATGAGAAACTAATTGTTGCTGCAGTTGCTGATGTGAACAGAGTTACGGCGTAACTCATCTTGGTGATTACGCCGTAACCAACATTTTAGCAAAGCAGTAATTTTGACGATACCAATTATGGCATAATACCATCTCAGTGGTTACGCCGTAACTACTCGCTTGACAACTCATACCAGGTTTTGCCAGTTACGGCGTAACTCTCTCATTGTAGTTACGACGTAACTTTCCTCTGCTTTAATCCTTTCATTTTAAAACACAGTAACCTTGTATTAGTTTTTAAATGAACTTTGTGGGTGTGTTCCCTGTAAACCCTCACGAGACTTCACTCGTCCGCTTGGGACACCAAGTGGTTTAAAAGGCTTGTTGCATTCGCTAAATGCAACCGTGATTCCTACGAAAGTGAGTTAGATTTGTTTTTCATTTCTTTCATTTTTTCTTTTTAGAATTATGCTTGTCGGTATTGTGATTTCAGGGATTGAAGTTTGTTCATGACGCTTAAACGAAAGCACGGTTCTTTTTCGTGGGCCTTCTTCTTTTTGGAGCAAATTTCAGGGAAGTTCTCGCCTAATTCTAGCTTTCTCTTCACCTTTATTTTAATGCCTAGTACAAAAGGGACTTTGTACAATTCAAGTGGGGACGGAGTAGAATTATCTCTTGAACTTTATTTCTCCTCCTTTTTCTAGTTTATTATGAAAAATTATGCCATTTTTAAAATTTTGACATGTTTTTCCGAACCTAACTAGATTAGACCTTAGCCGAGCACATACAACCCTTGACATTACATGGTGAGATTAGCCTTATCCGATTCCAATATATTACCCCAAATCCACCAAATTATGAGTGTGCCGGTAGCTTGTAAACTTTAGAACTTGGCTTTTGCATCATTTCGAGACCATAGACGAGGTATGATGTATTTGGACTTTTCAGTTTTAGAAGGCAATATTTTAAGATTATCACCCAAACAGCCTACCATTGTGAGTCTATCGATTAGTCACCTCGACTTTTCGACCCCCATGTGAAACCCTTTTGTTGCACTCACCTTTAGTGCAAGATACCCCTAGATACACCCTTCTGAGCCATTCCTTTCATTTTGTCAACCCAATATATTGTTTCGTTACACCTATACACCTTAGCGTACCCTGTAGTCTTTATTTGTGATTGAGAAGTCATCATTTGCCTAAGTTCAAGGTTTGAGTGGAAAGGTTTGGAAATTATGCTTTCATCGACAACATTTATGAAGATCATTAAAGACCCCCCGTATTCCCATTGTTCATCTCAAGTGGAAGGATGTTATGTTATTATGTTTAGTTGGAAAAAAAATGATGATTCGAAAAAAAAAATAAAAAATAAAAAAAAATAAAAAAAATAAAAATGAGTGAGTTATGATATTGTAAAGTGCGATGTTATAAGCACTATAGTATGAGCTTTATTGATTAGTATGGAGGAGGCCACCTCGGTCACATTTGAAGATTGGAGTTGGTAGTTATGCCAACAGAAGAAGAAAAGGTAGTGTGCCCATCAAGACATCCTCTAATGACACATCTACCTTGCATTTCATGATCCGGTTTCTAGACTTCTAAGCTTGAACTTTGGGCAGACGGTAAGTGGTGATGACTTGGTTATAGATTTAGACTACCTGCTTGTTTTTCATTTTACACCAATTATATATCCCATGTCTTATCCTACCCTTTAGTCATGAAGCGTGTCTAGGTGATGCAGGGAGCAATCTTTGGTGTCTTGGCCATGGATTTGGTCATGTATCATTGATTTTGTCCACTTCGCCGTGACATGTTAGTAATGACGAGTATCCCTTTAACCTTTGTCGTGTCTACCCATATTGCCTTCGAGAATTGTTTAGCCCTTAACTCTAGTGGTGGAGATTTGTGTAACCGCAAAGCTTATGATAGAATACATGCTATGACTGTGCGATTGAGTGATCACCCCGAAATTGACACTCAGAATAGTTGAGAGATTTGAGTGTTTGTTCCCCTTTCGTGTGGTGTTCGGCTTTGTTTTATTCTAGCATAAGGGATTTGTAAACTCATATTTTCTAGGTTTTGGGAGATATCTTTTTAGGAATCTATCTAACAAGGTCTACTTGAGGGCAAGTAGAATTTAAGTGGGGGGATATTTGATAACCTCAAATAGTCCTGAATATTAAGTGTCAATTTTCCCCTATAATGCTCGTTATTTATATCATTTATATGGATTTACGTTTGTTTTCCATTGTTTTCCACTTTCAGGTAAATTACGAGCATTGAGCTAAAAACGGAAATGGAAACATTACTAAAGATTTATCACAAGATGCCTATTTTGAAGAAGTTACGTGTAACTCCTCTATCACATTACGACGTAACTATTGCGTGAGAACCAATTTATCAAGAGTTCTACGACTTCCCAAAGGTTAACCACTCAAAAGAGGTTACCGCAATCCAGCGCATCTACGTGCATTTATGAAGAAATATAAGGTTACGTGTAACTCCTAGCTATTGGTTACCAAGAACCCGCACCGGCCTATAAATGGTTCCCAATATAATTCCAAAGATTTCTAATCATCCCATTCCACACACAACACTGAGAACGTGGTAAAATCTCTGGCAGCAGGTCTAGGAGCATACTTGAGTCGCTTCCAAGGGAGAAGTCACCCATTACTAAGCTTTAGCATTTTATATTTCTTTTACTTTCAATTCATGTATTTTGTACCTTTGAATATTGAATTGATTTGAATGATTAATATGAGCAGCTAAGCACCCTTTGGTGCTAGCCTAGTTATGATTCCTTAATTGTTTTGTTTACGCTTACCTTTACTTCCGTACAATTATTTCTAAGTGTATGCATGCATAGTTCATTGGTAGTCACCCTTGGTTCAGTTTTGAATGGCGCGTAAAGGCCATTGCCTAGAGATATGACCAACCCAATCTTAGGTGAGCGGACCGAGACTAGAAGGGTAAGATATGACCAACCTGACGCACTCTTTCTACTTGTTCGACGGACCAACTGATCACCTATCGCTTGATGAACTTAAGACCGGGGTGTAGTGTCTAAGTTCCTAACGGCCGGACACTCACTATTTTGAATCTAGCATGTAGCGATACTTAATGACTTGGCTTAGGGGACTGTGAACAACAGACTTATGACGGTGCCTCTTATTTCTCCCGTGGTGGCATCTTTGCTGATAGGTTAGGGCGAATTGACCAAATGATGTCCTCTCAAATTTGACCCCACCTGAAGTAATTGGAAGTAGGTAGACGTAGACATAACTAGGTAGGAGGATTGACTAGGTTAGCACCATTCCTTATTGATTTCCCTTTACCCATTTATCCGCTTTTATTTTATTCTCGCATTAGTAGTTTAATTAATTAAATACCTATTGAAACCATTATTATTCTGTGACAATTAGACTTAGTAATAATCCAACACACATAGCTCTTGGGACGCACTTCTGGCTACCATTTACTACACTACACGCAATCGGGTACACCGCCTGCTAGTGCACTAGGGTAGACCATAGGTATAGCGAGACACTATAAATTTTAAGACCTGGTTAGTAAAACCTGCATCATATGACGAAAGTGAAGACCCGGAAGATCATCTCAAAATCTTTCAAGCGGCAGAAAAAGTGGAACGCGGGGCCATGCCAACCTGGTGTCACATGTTCAACTCTACGCTCACTGGATCCGCAAGGGTTTGGTTTGATGATCTTTCGCCAGAATCTGTGGATAGATACGATGAGTTAAAAGAGGTCTTCCTAGCAAATTTTCTCCAACAGAAGAAGTGCATCAAGGATCTTGTGGAGCTTCACCACATCAAGCAAAAGAGGAGAGGCAGAGACTCCGCGAAAAGCACTCTCTTAAGCCGTCGTAGCCGCGAAAATCTCCAAGATCAAAACGCCAACAAAATGAAATGATAAAACGCAGATCCTTCCAGTAGCCGCAACAACCATGGGAGAAGAGGTCGCCTCGTGTTGTGGAAGTCACACGAACTTGGGCAAAAACAAGGCTTCAAGAAAGGAGGGTACAAAAACCAACTTAGATCAAAAAGGAAGCAAGATAGGTTCACTCTCCTTTCCAAAACATCAAAGGAAATCCTGGCACTGGAAAAAGCGAAATTCAAAACTCCCCCTCCAATGATCACACCAATCTAAAAAAGAAACGCTAACAAGTAATGTGAATTTCACCGCGAAGTAAGGCATAATACAAATGATTGCATGCATCTGAAAAGACAAATAGAAGAGTTACTCAAGAATGGGAAGCTATCAAATGTAATAAAAGAACTGAAGCAGAACAGTGGAAAGGACCAACCCAAGATGCTTAAAAAAGGAGAGACATCTGGAAAGGATAAACCTCTTGCAATCCTAATGGTACAAACCTAGCAGCGAGTGACGCGACAAAGAATTACACAAAGCTTCTCTCCCAACCCCAACATCTCATTCCCACCACTAATCGAAGAAGAAGGAAATGACGGGCCAATGATAATTGAAGCAGAAATTAGGGGGCACTTCATACCTTACGTATGTACATTGACGGAGGTTCTGCTTCGGAAATCCTATATGAACATTGTTTTAATGGCCCAAATCGAGAAACAAATGATACACGCCACAACACCTTATTGGATTCAAATAAGAGGTAATATGGCCGATAGGACAAATATCATTCTAACTAAAGTTCGCGATGATGAGCACTCGAATCGCATGGATGAACTTTGTAGTTGTAAATCCCAGTCACCATACAATGGGATCATAGGAAGGCCAGGGGTGCGAAATTTCTGGTACTTTAACAGTTCATGGATTGGTAAAAATTCTGGTAGAATGAGGAGTGCTCACACTGCGAAGCAACCGAATTGTTTTGCTAGAATGCACAATGGTTTCCGAACCAATACCGCAAACCACAACAAATAATCAACTAGTAGAACAACGAATTAATGTGGCAATCCATCCAGAACACCCAGAGCAAACCACAGCTATTGGGTCCACCTTATCCAGAACACCCACTACAACGTAACTCCTTTAAGTGATAGTTAACCATGTCTTCAACCATCCATCCCGACTGCTGGTAACTAGATAAACCAATTCTTCAACTTAACTCTTAAGCACGAGCAAGTTATCATTGAAAGTCATGCATCCAACCAACCCCGACTTCAGGATAAAATAAGATCACACCTTTGCGAAAGACATCTTAAATCTCAAATAAGTGATATCCGATCAACTCCGTAGTCATCCATAGTGTCAACTACCCAACAAGTGAATAAACATACAATCTAATGTACATCGATCCACTGAATGAACCGGAGCAAATGATTCTTCAACATCGATGCCTTCTTCCTAATGATATCCACGTGCTACCAACCTTGCCTTGTTTTTCAACCCTCCTCCTAGTTCATCAAGTTTGACCTTGTGTATCCACTTTAAAGTGATAATCATAGCGCGATTTGGACAAGGAATAAGCTCCCAAACTTCAAGTAATTTAAACTCATTGAGCTTTTCTTGCAGAGCTTCAATCCAACAGGATTCAGTCAATGCTTCTTTGTAATTTTTAGGTTCATTTGAGGAAAGGAAAGCATCATAGTCACAAAAACATGGCTTGAGTGGGTATTTAGAGGCGTGTAAAGACTGATCTGTAAGATTCACCAATAATGTCTTCAAGCGGATGAGGTTTTCATTTTCCTTTATGTTAATGTGGTTGATTTACAGAGTGCACATTAGGAGGAACAATAATCTGTGAAGAAAGAGATTCTTCAGAACCAGGTCTTGGGAAAGGAATACTAAAGAACGTATCACTATTCATGAGTGGAACTACAATATCATGAAAGTCATTATCAACACCTTGAGGAATAACTAGAGATTGGTTTTCTTGAGTAGTCTGAGATATACTTCTAGATGGTGCATCTTGATCAATGGAAATTGAAGAAGGTGAACCAGTTGAGTCAGCAAAAACCGGAACACGAGCTTCAGGAACTGGATGATCAACATTCGTTGGAGGTTGGAAGTATTCGTCAAACATAGGTTGAAACAATAAATACTAGACATCCTTATTAAGTGGAACATCAGGCGTTGAAGGAGAGTCGTATGACCATTGTTCAAACATCCATCAACATGTAGTATATTCACACTTCTCCCCCTTAAAAATTGCATATGAGGTTGCCATTTTTGATTGAACAAGTGAATAAGAATACGATCAAAGGTAAGTAGATCCACTTGATGACAGAACGAACATGGAAAAAGCATGAAGCATGTTAATGAGAATGGTCATAAACAAGAAGATTTCTCTTCTTCCGAAGATAAAGCGCCTTGAAGCTGACACCTTTATTTTCTTTGAGGATTGGGGCCTGAAGTGTTATCTAAAGACGCCATAATGTTGACATTGAAGACTGAGGCTTGAACTGATGTGTTCAAACGTCATTTTTGTTGAAGAACGAGGCTTGAACTGATGCGTTCAAACATCATTAGTCATTTCCCCTTATATGTTGTGATCAGCCTAAGTCCAAATATCAAAGAATGATACGTACGACCTGCATTTGAAAATAGATGAAGATAGATAACTGGAAACATTGGCTCCCCACGTGCAAATGGGGTCCTTTTGGTTAGTGCAAACAATCTTTGAATCAGTAGAAGCCCTAGGTGCCATGGTATTAGCACTAGGAGTAGCACTGGTAGACGCACCAGACCTAGTCAAAGGGCATTGTGTGCCTGATATTGTAGAAAATACCAAATATGAATACCCGCGAGAGAGAATTACAAACCAACCGTTTAAGAAAAAGGTCGACACGCAAACCCGCGAATACTCGATAAGTGATACCGGGCAAGCGATTTGTTATTAAAGTGCTTGAATGGATCGGGAATTTTTCGATTTTGGATTACGTTATTCTACAAATTAAAGAACGGGAAAGTAAATAAAGCACAGGAACAAAGTAAATGACTAAATTAACTACTACTAAGCATAAGAAACAATAAAACGAAGCTACACTACGTCCTATGGCATTAAAACTAAACAACGCAAAAACCGGGAACGCACCAAGCCTAAAAAGTGAAAACTTTGCAATTTTAAGCCTATGGGTGCAAAACCAATTTTCCTACATTCTAAATGACTAAAAATAATTTTAGAAAAAAGCCGGGTATTTTTTTTACTTTTATTTTATTTATTACGAATTAAAAACGGTTTTAATATAATTTAATTATTAAAAATAGTAAATAATAACGAAAATTTACGAAATTTTTAGGAAGATTACTTTATGGTATCAAAAAGCTAGGAAAAATAAGAACTTGGAAAAATCAGTACTAGATAAGCAAGTATAAGCAAAACAGTCCCTAATAAGCTAAAAGGGCTAAAACTACTAAATGAAGTAAAATAATTAACTAAGGAAAATCTAACATGGTTAAGGTACTAGAGAGGATGGTAGATGTGATGGCTGGTCCGGTCATGGGGTAGAGGTTACGGTTCAATTCCACCTCACCCAAACCTTTGTGCGGTTATTATTTTTTGAGTTTTCTTTTTTTAACAAACTAATACTAGAACAAAATAAGCATATTTTTGTAAAACCTAAACTTGAGAAAAGCGAAAATAAACTGTGATTTGCTTATTAGCAGCAGCAGACTTGGAAAAAAAGAAACATAAGGGTCTGTTTGGGACAGCGCAACCAAACACCCTTTTACTTGTTTTTGGTCTAAAAAGCACATGTAAGCAATTGAAATAAACAATGTAAGGGATAAATAAGCAATATCAAACTAAAATAAGCAGATTGCAAATGAAATAATCTAAAGGAACAAGGGAAATAGCATTGGCTACACTTAAACTAAGGAAGTTCTAAATCTAAGAAAATGGATAATTAAGCAATAAAAAACTACATATAAGCACCAAATAAGCTAAAGTGTAACTATGCTAACCTAAATAAACTAGCCACCACTAGATAAGCCTAATAAACTACAAGGAAACACCTAATAAGCACTAAAAAAGATGGTAAAAAGTCTGTTGTGGTGCTTGCTGAAAAACGACCCACGAGAACTGTTCGAGCTTAAAAATAAGCTACATAACAACCTTAAAATCCTAAAATAAGCTAACCTATGTAAAGTTCATGTAACTAAGATCTAAAAAGAGCAATTATATTCTAACAAAAGGCTTGTAACAAGCTTTTAGAGGGCTTGTAATGGGCTGCTGGACTGCAAGAAGTAACAAAAAGGCACTAAAGGGTGGGTTTTTGATGGCACAAATAAGCTACTAAACAAATACCAAATCCAAAATAAGAAATAACAGATAAGCCTAGTACTACTAACTGCTCATACCATCCAAATCAAGCTCTACTTCTAACTTTATCCTACCTAAATTAAAACTTGAAAAGGACAGTTGGGACAGATTTTTTTTTTCTTTTGAAAACCAAACTAAAAACTGGTTTTTGAAAACAAAGACTTTGTAATATACCAACTGAAATCAAACATGATTAATGGAAGACCCAAATGTTAACAGTTAAAATAGATACATTGTATCTTACAATGAGAATGGAATCTTTTGCTCAAGTTGCACAACTTGTGATTTGGTCATGCATGATGTGAGCCTCATTTGAGGCCTATAAAAGGAAGGATTGAGTGCCTCATTTGTGCATCCCTATCTCACAGCAAAACACATAGTGTTCCTTGTTTTCTTTCTCTCCTAGTAGTGCTTGTAAGATATAGAGAGTTTGTAATATCTCCTAATACAAGAGTATCCTTGTATTGTGGAAGAAGGTGTAACTCCTAGTTTACATAGTGAACCGTATCTTTCCTTGCCCGTGGTTTTTACCCTATTGGGGTTTTCCACGTTATATCCAAGTGTCATCTTTTAGATTATTTCATATTTTAGTTGTGGGTTTGCTTAAGTCCGGTGTCACTTTTCTCAACAAGTGGTATCAGAGAGCTAAGGTTGGGTGTGTTTATAATTATTTATCGTATGCTCTGTGGTTGCCACTAATTAGTGGACCCTCCACATCAAAAGATAAATAAAATTATACTCACTCAAAAGGTGTTCGTTACTATTATTAACAAATAATAGTTTTGTCGAAAAGTAGATTGTGATTGTAGCAATGGCGGCGAAATTTGAAATTGAAAAATTCAATGGGAATAATTTCTCGTTGTGGAAATTAAAGATGAAGGCTATCCTTCGAAAGGATAAATGTTTAGCGGCCATTGACGAAAGCCATCCGAGGTCACGGATGACAAGTAAATGGGACGAGATGGACGGAAATGCTATTGCAAATCTTCATCTGGGATTAGCAGATGGAGTTTTGTCAAGCATAGAAGAGAAGAAAAGTGCAAAGGAGATTTGGGATCATCTTGCTCGACCGTGACGCAGGCAAGATCGCTCCACAACAAAATTTTTCTTAAGAGAAAACTTTATGCTTTGCGCATGACGGAATCTACCGGTTAGGATCGAAAGCACGTTAATAACCTGAATACTTTATTTTCTCAACTCACATCTTTGAGTTGTAAAATAGAACCACAAGAACGTCTTGAAATTCTACTTCAAAGTTTACGACTCATATGACCAACTCCTAATCAACTTAACCATTAATGTTCTTCGACTATCTAGTCTTCGATGATGTTGCGGCGCTATTCGAAGAAGAAAACAGCATAACAATAGGGAGGACGAGCACCCGATTCAAGACAGTGGAGGCTTTGGTGGTGACGAGAGGAGAGTCAATGGAACTGGCTCCGTGGGAGTCACAATCATGGTAAATCTAGAACAGGAAGGAAGAAGAGTTTTAAATGCTACAAATGTGGCAAGCCGGGTCACTTAAGGAAAGATTGTCGGGGTTTAAATACCTCTAGTCCTCAGGGAAATTTTGCAAGCACTTCAGATGATGGTAATGCTCTGTGTTGTGAAGCGGCGGTAGTAAATGAAGGCAGGAAAAGATTTGCGATATATGGTAGTTCGATACGGGAGCTAATTTTCATATGACCGCAAGAAGAGAATGGTTTCATCAATATAAACCTATCTCTCGGAGGCGGTTCTGTATCTGATTGCAATGATCATGAACTAAAGATCATTGGAATTGGAAATATCATGGTGAAGGTGCATGATGGTACAGTTCGTACTATTCGGGATGTGCGACACGTGGAGGGCTTGAGAAAGAATCTATTGTCTTTGGGACAATTGGATGATCTTGGTTGTAAGGTTGAAATACAAAACAAGATCATGAAAGTTATAAAGGCGCTTGTACTTTGTATGAAATATGAAAAGGTGGCTGCAAACTTATACCAACGAAGGAGAGGTAATGGAGGAGGTGAAGCATCTGCTTGCTTCACATAGTTCAAGTCATAGACTTGCGGTAACATGGCATCGAAGCTTGGACATATGTCGAACAAGGAATGAAGATTCTTGTTGAAAGGAAGTTAATTCCCGGCCTCACAAGGTTTCTTTACCTTTCGTGAGCATTGTGTTATCGAAGCACAGCATCGCCTAACATTTAAGACATCGAACTCTAGAAGTATTTGTGTTCTAGAATTGGTTCACTCTGATGTGTGGCAAGCACCGGTTCAGTCCCTGGGAGGAGCAAGGTATTTTGTATCTTTTATTGATGATTATTCCAGGAGATGTTGGGTGTACCCCATCAAGAAGAAGTCGGATGTGTTTGAAGTTTTCAAGGTTTACAAAGCGTGGGTGGAACTTGATTCTGGAAAGAAGATCAAGTGCTTGAGGACAAATAATGGAGGCGAAATACACGGTGATGAATTTGATACTTTTGCGAGGAAAGAAGGTATCAAAGGCGTTCACGATGGCATACACTCCTCAACGTAATGGAGTGGCGAGCGGATGAGCGTAACCTTGTTGGAAAGAGCAAGAGCAATGTTGGCAACTACAAGCTTGGAAAAATCGTTCTGGGCAGAAGCAGTCAATATTGCCTGTTATGTGATAAATCGGTCACCTTCAACCGCGGAGTTGAAGACCGCCGATAGAGATGTGGACGGAAAGCCATCAACTATTCGACCTTCATATATTTGGAAGTCCCGTACGTGATGTACAATTCTCAAAAACAAAAGCCGGATCCAAATCCGAAAATGTTTGTTCTTGGGTACTGACCGAGTAAAGGGTATCGCTGTGGGACCACTTGTCCCACAAAGTAGTCGTCAACAGAGATGTTGTCTTTATGGAAGACAAAAGTCAAGAGATTGAAGAAGGTGATAGTACTGGGAGAAACTACATCAATACGAGATGGAAAGCAATTTCAGTCGAATGATTCTTCAAAGCCGTACCACAAAGACGAGGTGAATGAGACGGCGAGTCTCAAGCCCCAATGACCGTACTCTTAATCGTGAAAGAAAACGCCGGTGTGGCACTCGGATTATGTTATGGAGAGCAACATTGCGTAATGTCTTCTTACAGAGGAAGGAAAGCCATCAAATCTTCGCGAATAATTCGATGCTTCGCTTGCGGATGGAAGCAATGCAAGAAGAAATTGAAGCTCTTCATAAGAATAAAACGTGGGAGCTAATGCCACTACCAGCAGGTAGAAAACCTATTGGAAACGAATGGGTGTATAAGATCAAGAGGAACGGTGATGACCAGGTGGAGAGGTATCATGCAAGATTGGTAGTCAAAGGATATGCTCAGAAAGAGGAAGTCGACTTCAATGAAATATTTTCCCCTGTGGTTCGAATGACAATCGCTCGAGTAGTTCGGCAATGTGTGCTACGTTTGATTTACATCTAGAGCAACTAGATGTGAAAACTGCATTTCTTCATGGAAATCTTGAGGAAGAAATTTACATGCTCCAACCAGAAGGTTTTAAACAAAAAGGAAAAGAGAACTTGGTTTGCAGGTTAAACAAATCTCACATGCGGTTTAAAGCGAGTGTCGCGGTGTTGGTACAAGAGATTTGATTCTTTCATCATTGGCCTTGGATATAACGGACTACATGCGACCCTTGTGCATATTACAAGAGGTTTGGAGACAATGATTTTGTCATCTTGTTGTTATATGTTGGCGACATGTTGGTTTGCGAGGCCCCAAAAAGATACATTATCAAGAAACGAAGGCACAACTCGCTAGGGAATTCGAGATGAAAGACTTTGGACCAAACAAACAAGATTCTAGGGATGCAAATTCACCGAGATAGAGTTAGTAGGAAAGTTTGGCTTTCCGAGAAAAATTATGTGAAGAAAATCTTGCAAAGGTTTAATATGCAAGATTGTAAGCCAATATCAACCCGTTCCTACTAATGTCAAATTATCCTCCAAGATGAGTCCTAGCAGTGAAGAGGAGAGGATGGAGATGTCTCGAGTAAGTATGCATCGGCCGGTGGGAAGTTTAATGCTCGCGATGATTTGTACAAGACCAGACATTGCACATGCAGTGGGAGTAGTGAGTCGGTACATGGCGGAACTTGGTAGAGAGCATTGGGAAGCTGTGAAGAGGATCTTTAGATATCTTAAAGGAACCTCGATGTTGCATTATGTTATGGGGAATCGGGTTTAAGCGTCAGGGATATGTTGATTCCGACTATGCAGGTGATCTTGACTGAGTAAATCAACCAGGGTATGTGTTTACACTACGGCGAACAAGAAGTCGGGTTTCAAAACGCAGTCGGTTGTTAAGCTATGTCAACGAGGCGGAACATGTTGCGTACCTTTTCGAAACCAACAAAGAAGCGGTATGGTTGAAGATGTTGTTGGAAGAGATCGGGCATGAACAAGAGAAAATTACTCTATTTTGTGACAATCGAGCGCCTTGTATGCGGCAAGGAATCCAGCATTTCATTCAAAGACAAAGCATATACGAGTTCAATATCACTTCGTTCGTGAGAAAGTGGAAGAAGGAACTGTGGATATGCAGGATATGCAGAAAATTCATACTGATGATAACATGGCAGATTATCTGACAAAAGCAATCAACTCTGACAAATTCATATGGTGCCGATCCTCATGCGGCCTAGCGGAAACGTAAGCAACATGGAAGTGCAAGGAAGGATAACGGTGTGAAGATCGATTTAGCTTCAATCGAATCTTCAAGTGGGAGATTGTTAACAGTTAAAATAGATACATTGTATCTTACAATGAGAATGGAATCTTTTGCTCAAGTTGCACAACTTGTGATTTGGTCATGCATGATGTGAGCCTCATTTGAGGCCTATAAAAGGAAGGATTGAGTGCCTCATTTGTGCATCCCCATCTCACAGCAAAACACATAGTGTTCCTTGTTTTCTTTCTCTCCTAGTAGTGCTTGTAAGATATAGAGAGTTTGTAATATCTCCTAATACAAGAGTATCCTTGTATTGTGGAAGAAGGTGTAACTCCTAGTTTACATAGTGAACCATATCATTCCTTGCCCGTGGTTTTTACCTAATTGGGGTTTTCCACGTTATATCCGTGTGTCATCTTTTAGATTATTTCATATTTTAGTTGTGGGTTTGCTTAAGTCCGGTGTCACTTTTCTCAACACCAAAGTGGGTCAAAATGGTTTTGTTTACCCAAAAACAATGCAAATCCAAACAGCCCTTAGGCCGAAAACTTAGAACCTGTTTAAAGAAATGAGATATAGAAGCTTTAAAAAAACTAAATTGCATCAATTTCACAACCTTAAACTGAGTTGAAAACAACTTTAACAAGCAATTTTAGAGCACAAGAGACAGAATTTTAAGAACATAAAAAAAATTAAAATTGCAATGGAATTAAAAACAGAAATTTAAATTGCATTTAAATTAAAAGTTGACAATAAAGAAAATGACAAGGAAACTAAAATGGTACTACAACTCAAAAATTCTAGACAATTTTTTAAGCTAGTACACATATCCTACTTATACTAAGTGTTTGGGATCTTCTGTCTTCTAGCAACTGTGTTTCTTTTGTGAGAGAGAGATGAGCCAAAGTGAGCTTTTGCCACATAGGAACCACCACAGCCATTGGATTTAGCTTGGGGACCAAGCTGGGACATCACAACCATCCATCTCCTTGTCTTCTTTTCTTAGCCAATAGAGCTTCACAAGATTGCCAACATGTACATAGGCATGTGAAGTTTGCTTGTCTTCTTCTGAGATGGAGAGGGACAGGAGGAGGGAGAGGATTTGGCGCCAAAGAGGGTTTTGTGGTTTTAGGGTAAAAGCAGAAATGGGGATAGGATGGTTTAGTATTTGTTTAAAAGGTTTAAGTTAAAGGTTTTAAAAAATGTTTAAGTAAAAAATGTATTTATGTAAAAATGGTTTTTTTTAAATAAAAAAATGGTTTTAAATAAAAATAATTGTTTTTAATGAAAAATAGGTGAATTGGTAATTTGGGTTCGGGTTTGGTTTCGGGTTTGTTTTCCCACTCTCACTCCAAAAACTCGTCCCGGGCTCTGAAAATGTAGAAAACCCACTCCCGGCTCCGTCCGCAAAGCACGTTTTCCATTCCAAGCTCATTTATGCACGTTTTTTCCTTGTTTTCGATCCTTTGTACCTGAAACACATAAAAACACTTTCCAAAGATATCTGCAGTATAAATGGGTATATTTCCGTGTTTTTAGACGTTTTCGTGGGTTTTTCGGGCTTAAAATGATGAGTAAAAGGGCACTCATCATCCCCCCACACTATCAATTGCTAGTCCCTAGCAATCCGATCATATGAAGTAACGAAAGGATAAAAAATACAAAGAATACCCCGTTTCGACTTTTTATTCACTACTTAGAAATTTAAACTTGACGATAATAAATAAAATGCTTGATTTTCAAAACATGGCATCATAGAACGGGATTCACGCAAAATGGGTGTCTCCGGGGAATTTTAATCGTCATCCTCTTTTTGATACTCTCAAACTAAGCTTAAACTTGTTGCGCAAACGTTTTTGTAAAATGCTAACACTACTTATATCAATAATCTATGTAAGTCGAGACTTAACTTTTTCCTCCCGCAATTTATAAAATTTAAGTGAGTGTGCTCGTTTTCAAAAGTTTGACCATTGAAATCGACATTTGTTATGGTAGTTATCCACTTAACTAAAGTACTAACTCACCGGAAACGATGAAAGTCTAAGGATCGAAAGAGCCTTTTCCATGTAGCGGCTTTCTTCTCAACTTGTCCTTTTAAGGAGGCTAGGTTTTCACCCTTGAGAATAGTAGGAATCGGGAATTGATTCCAAAGATTTAAGAAGCTACCGTTAAGTTAAAACTAAACCTAAATGGATTACAACCGACGACAATTTAGAAATTCAAGATTCAAAGGTGAGATCACTCCATGTGGCGACTTTCTTCTCAGCTTGTCCTTTTAAGGAGGCTAGGTTTTCACCCTCGAGAATAGTATCGAAGCTTTCGGGATCTTTGAAATCAAGGATTTCCAAATTACCGTCAAACTTTTAGACAACTTTGACGAATCTGAGATCAACTTCCGATTTAAATTTAAGAAAAAGCAAGTTTCATATTTATCATAAGCAACATAATGCTTTTATTCACGCAACTCATATTTTTCATTTTTCAACTTTTTCATCATCATTTTTTTTTCACTTTTTTTTTTTCACTTTTGACTTTAACTTTAAACTTTGCAACTTTTGCAGCATTCAAGCACTTTACGGTACTTTCATTTTGCAACATTATTCAGATTTAAAGAAAGTATGCTTTCTCGGAAATTTAAATAAAAAGTTGAACTCGGACTCTAAATCAATTTTGCTTAAAAACTTTTTATTTTTTAACAAGACGATTTTGAATGTTCAAAAGTTTGACAACGAGCACGTATTTAGGTCCAATTAGTTAGCTTCTGGGAGAAAAAGCCATAGATTACTTATATAAGCTCTAAAGAGAACCAACTACTCCACGCTTAGCATTTTCATTTTCACAACGCATAAAACCTTAGCCTAAATGTTAAGAGAGCGACTAGATCAACACTCTAGCGAGTCGGATTCCCCTTGTTCTAGCCTAATCATGACTAAACTACCATTAATACCGAAACATTAACGCATTATTTTTGTGCAAAGCACTTCTTGTAAATGTAAATACTTGACTTAAAACGATAAAAATTTAAAATTTTTGGTCAAAACGGGGTGCTAGGGTACTAGAAGGTACATATGTGATCAAAATTCGCTAGAATTCCCCCCACACTTAGAATTGAATATTGCCCTCAATATTCAAAGTACCTACCGTGAAGAAACTATAGAACGGAAAAAGGTAATACTACTAGCCAAGTGTGGAAGCGAAATATTTTTTCACAAAAAAGATTAATAAAGATATCCCTAGATAATCGTTAGCAAAAATATCGGATATTGGGCTTTGGATTGAAAACAGCGCATCAATCATCACGATCTACGGAATCTGAAAGCAGCGAGCAAACACACAACAAGCAAACAACGGTGGAATTTCCCCACACTTGTGTAGAAAATAGAAAGAAGTCGAGAACATGGGTTGTCACCCATGAAATGCTCTGTTTTTGTTAACAGTCGCTAGCTTGACTGGACCCGAATTCATTGGTCCATGGGGGAGCAAGTGGAAGAGACAATCTCCATCGGACTTTCATTCAAATGGTTTGAATAAACATTGAATGTGCTGAAAGTTCCACTCGATGAGATATAACCGCTCAAAAGAATGAGAAATGCCGGGTTAGAAAATGGTATCTTCACTCCGTAGAGTTAAGATATGGAGAACTAATGGGATAAGAAAGGAGAGTGTCAATGAGTTGACAACGGGTGGGTTGGGTGGGCAAAAGATTAGATTGATGAACATTAACGAATGTTCGAAATCTTATCTACCACTATAGAAGTCACAACATCCGTGTTGGATCAAGAAATATCCGAGTGAACTCCCTTGAAAGTTAAGATACCGGGTTTGAACACTTTGTCCTCGGAGAGGAATGAAACACAAGTATCAACCACGGTAAAATCCTCAAAGGTAGATGAGTCACTCATGGATAGAAGAGGATGAAGAACCTCTTGATCAACAATTTCATCAATTGAAACTTTCAGGTTCTTCTCTTTCTTGGGAAAGAATGGATCATCAAAATTTTCCAAAGGATCATTGTTTAAATTATCATTCTTAAATTGAATCGAGTCCGTGAGAGCGAGTTCATCGGAGAACTCCTTCTTATCAAGTGACGGTTCAAGTGACGGATCTCGATACAACAAATATTCGATTTCACGTAAGTCGGCTTCAAAGTCAAAGACTTAGTTCTCTCTTCCGTGGAAGAGGACGAAGGCGAGTTCATCGGCGAACTCCTGAGTAAATCACTAGCTGAATCCTCGGGCTCAGAAGGATTTTAGTCAAAATCTCAACTTCTTTGATTTCAATATCAATATTAGGTTTAGCCGGAGGGAGTGATGAGTCCATATTAAGCATTTCTTCAATTAAACGAATATCTCCCTCCGGATCACAAACGGCAAAATCAATTTCTGGTGAACTTAAATTGTTATTCAAACAAGCTTCGATCTCTTCCATGATGGAATCATTTTCCTCAAACGGAGTGAGGGAAGGGGAAGAGTCGGAAATAATGGGGTCGGGTGGGATTGCCAATCGTAGAATTGTCCGAAAATTTAAGAACTCTGGAGCGTACTCCTCACCATCACATAATCGATGTCTTCACAAGATGACGAATCGTCATCATATGAAGTATAATCATTGTCAGAATCGGAGAAAATCTCAGAATGATCATTAGAAATGTCACGAGGGGAGAAAACCTCCCCGGCAGCGGCGCCAAATTGATATTGTAGAAAATACCAAATATGAATACCCGCGAGAGAGAATTACAAACCAACCATTTAAGAAAAAGGTCGACACGCAAAACCCGCGAATACTCGATAAGTGATACCGGGCAAGCGATTACCCGGGTCCTTTCCCAACGAGGTGTGAATTGACGGTGACGTTTGAGGTTTGTTAATAAAGTGCTTGAATGGATCGGGAATTTTTCGATTTTGGATTACGTTATTCTACAAATTAAAGAACGAGAAAGTAAATAAAGCACAGGAACAAAGTAAATGACTAAATTAACTACTACTAAGCATAAGAAACAATAAAACGAAACTACATTACGTCCTATGGCATTAAAACTAAACAACGCGAAAACCGGGAACGCACCAAGCCTAAAAAGTGAAAACTTTGCAATTTAAAGCCTACGGGTTCAAAACCAATTTTTCTACATTCTAAACGACTAAAAAAAATTTTAGAAAAAAGCCGGGTATTTTTTTGACTTTTATTTTATTTTTTACGAATTAAAAACAGTTTTAATATAATTTAATTATTAAAAATAGTAAATAATAACGAAAAATTACGAAATTTTTAGGAAGATTACTTTATGGTATCAAAAAGCTAGGAAAAATAAGAACTTGGAAAAATAAGTACTAGATAAGCAAGTATAAGCAAAACAGTCCCTAATAAGCTAAAAGGGCTAAAACTACTAAATGAACTAAAATAATTAACTAAGGCAAATCTAACATGGTAAAGGTACTAGAGCAGATGGTAGATTGTGATGGCTGTGAGTCTGGTCATGGGGTAGGAGGTTACAGGTTCAATTCCCACCTCCAGCCTTTGTGCAGTTATTATTTTTTTTTGAGTTTTCTTTTTTTAACAAACTAATACTAGAACAAAATAAGCATATTTTTGTAAAAACTAAAGTTGAGAAAAGCTAAAATAAACTGTGATTTGCTTATTAGCAGCAGCAGACTTGGAAAAAAAGAAACATAAGGGTCTGTTTGGGACAGCGCAACCAAACACCCTTTTACTTGTTTTTGGTCTAAAAAGCACATGTAAGCAATTGAAATAAACAATGTAAGGGATAAATAAGCAATATCAAACTAAAATAAGCAGATTGCAAATGAAATAATCTAAAGGAACAAGGGAAATAAGCAGTGGCTACACTTAAACTAAGGAAGTTCTAAATCTATGAAAATGGATAATTAAGCAATAAAAAACTACATATAAGCACCAAATAAGCTAAAGTGTAACTATGCTAACCTAAATAAACTAGCCACCACTAGATAAGCCTAATAAACTACAAGGAAACACCTAATAAGCACTAAAAAAGATGGTAAAAAGCTGTTGTGGTGCCTGCTGTGAAAACAGCCCACGAGGGCATGTTCGAGCTTAAAAATAAGCTACATAACAACCTTAAAATCCTAAAATAAGCTAACCTATGTAAAGTTCATGTAACTAAGATCTAAAAAGAGCAATTATATTCTAACAAAAGGCTTGTAACAAGCTTTTAGAGGGCTTGTAATGGGCTGCTGGACTGCAAGAAGTAACAAAAAGGCACTAAAGGTTGGGTTTTTGATGGCACAAATAAGCTACTAAACAAATACCAAATCCAAAATAAGCAATAACAGATAAGCCTAGTACTACTAACTGCTCATACCATCCAAATCAAGCTCTACTTCTAACTTTATCCTACCTAAATTAAAACTTGAAAAGGACAGTTGGGACAGATTTTTTTTTTCTTTTGAAAACCAAACTAAAAACTAGTTTTTGAAAACAAAGACTTTGTAATATACCAACTGACATCAAACATGATTAATGGAAGACCCAAAGTGGGTCAAAATGGTTTTGTTTACCCAAAAACAATGCAAATCCAAAGCTTAGGCCGAAAACTTAGAACCTGTTTAAAGAAATGAGATATAGAAGCTTTAAAAAAACTAAATTGCACCAATTTCACAACCTTAAACTGAGTTGAAAACAACTTTAACAAGCAATTTTAGAGCACAAGAGACAGAATTTTAAGAACATAAAAAAAATTAAAATTGTAATGGAATTAAAAACAGAAATTTAAATTACATTTAAATTAAAAGTTGACAATAAAGAAAATGACAAGGAAACTAAAATGGTACTACAACTCAAAAATTCTAGACAATTTTTTAAGCTAGTACACATATCCTACCTAGAGCATTGGGTATCATGGCATGCCAATTTTTCTTTTTTAGTGTCACCTTAACGCCACCTCGGTATTCTCACTTTTAACACTCACACATAAAAAATACCCCTTCACTCATAACACTACTTTCACATATAATTTATGTCCCACTATACCCAATTAAAACACAACACTTGCACACAAAAAACAATTAAAAATAAAGAAAAGAAGAGAAAAAAGAAAGTGGCATGTGCCACTTAAATGGCTTGGGGTTTAGCATAAGAAGGTGAGGGTATGGTTGCATGCCATTGAAGGTGCCAAAATGCCTTCCACATAAGATTTGACATGAGTTTGTGTTACCATACCCCGTGGTCTTATACTAAGTGTTTGGGATCTTCTGTCTTCTAGCAACTGTGTTTCTTTTGTGAGAGAGAGATGAGCCAAAGTGAGCTTTTGCCACATAGGAACCACCACATTGGATTTAGCAAAGACCAAAATTGGGGACCAAGCGGGGCGTCTAACCATCCATCTCCTTGTCTTAGCCAATAGAGCTTCACAGGATTGCCAACCCATATAGGCATGTGAAGTTTGCTTGTCTTCTTCCGAGATGGAGAGGCGGGGAGGAGGGAGAGGATTTGGCGTCAAGAGGGTTTTGTGGTTTTACGGGTAAGCAAATGGGATAGGATGGTTTAGTATTTGTTTAAAAGGTTTAAGTTAAAGGTTTTAAAAAATGTTTAAGTAAAATGTATTTATGTAAAAATGGCTTTTTTTTATAAAAAGAATTGGGTTTAATAAAAATAGTTGTAAAAAAAAAGGTTTTTAAATGAGATTTTTTTTTTTAATAAAAAAATGGTTTTAAATAAAAATAATTGTTTTTAATGAAAAATAGGTGAATTGGTAATTTGGGTTGGGGTTTGGTTTCGGGTTTGTTTTCCCACTCTCACTCCAAAAACTTGTCCCGGGCTTTGAAAATGTAGAAAACCCACTCCCGGCTCCGTCCGCAAAGCACGTTTTCCATTCCAAGTTCATTTATGCACATTTTTGCCTTGTTTTCTATCCTTTGTACCTGAAAAACATAAAAACACTTTCCAAAGATTTCTGCAGTATAAATGGGTATATTTCCGTGTTTTTAGACGTTTTCGTGGGTTTTTCGGGCTTAAAATGATGAGTAAAAGGGCACTCATCAGTGCCTAAAGGGATTGTTCTACCAGTTGGTTCCAAACCTTAACAAGAACTACTCTAGGCATAGTGGTTTTAGTTAAGGGACACTGTTCTCAAATTTCCTTCTTGTGGGCTTCCATTGATAACCAACATTAGCAAACAAATTTCCTGTTGCTTTTCAAATTACTTGACTCTCGAGACTTGCTTGACAAGGGTTTTGTTAGACGACTTCAAAAATTTCTTAACACATTTATCATGAATACCCAAAATTAAACACTCATTACATATTTTGCAAAGTGAATTAGGAATTGAAATGTTATTCTTTTTGTTCAAATCAGACTTATTTTTCCTCGTGTGGTCTTCTACTTTATTCTTAGGAACATGATGCAGGTTTTACTGACCAGGTTTTAATATTTATACAGTCTCGTTATACCTATGGTCTACCCTAATACACTAACGGGCAGTGTACCCGGTCGTGTGTAGTGTAGTATTCGGTAAAACCGAGGTCGTCCAAAGAGCTATGTGTGTTGGATTATTACTAAGTCTAGGTATCAAAGATTTTAATAATGATTTCGATAAGGAATTAATTAATTAACTACGAAGGCAAATAAAAGTAGATAAAAGGTAAAGGTTTAATCAATAGAGGAGAGTGATGCTGATAACATCAAATAGTCTTGAATATTAAGTGTCAATTTCCCCCGATAATGCTTATAATTTATATCATTTATATGGATTTACGCTTGTTTTCCATTGTTTTCCACTTTCAGGTAAATTACGAGCATTGGAGCTAAAGAGACGCGGAACTGGAGAAATATCTAAAGATTTATCACAGTATACTATTTTGAAGAAGTTCACAGGCGTAACTCGCGTCTCTCACATTACGGCGTAACTATTAGCGCGACTCAAAAACCATCTTATCATAAGGTTACAGCGTAACTCTTCCCAAAGGTTACGACGTAACTACATTAGGTCAAATGAGGTTCTAAGCCGCTGTTACTTACGCCGTAACTACTGCATCTCTTACGACGTAACTGAGTTTATTGAAGACTACGGCGTAACCAATAATAAGGTTACGCCATAACAAGCAGATCTAGTGCATTATTCGAAGAAATAAAAGGTTATGGCATAACTCCTATATTGGTTACGCTGTAACCCAGATCTGGCCTATAAATACCCCACGAATTCCAGCATTTCTAATCATCCTATTCCACACACAACACTCAGAGAACGTGGGAAAAAGCTCAAGGCAGGTCTAGAGGAGCATGCGAGTGTCTCCAAGGGAGAAATCACTCCCATACGATAAGCATTAGCGTTTTATATTTCTTTTACTTTTAATTCATGTATTTCGTACCTTTGAATATTGAATTGGTTTGCATGATTAATATGAGCGGTTAAGCACCTTTTGGTGCCGGCCTAGTTATAATTCCTTAATTTTTGTTTTGCGTTTACTTTACTTAGGTACAATTATTTCTAAGTGTATGCATGCACAGTTTATTGGTAGCCACCCTTGGTTCAGTAGTTTTGAATGGCGATAGAGGCCAATTTCCTAGGAGATATGACCAACTGACCCTAGGTGAGCGGACTGAGACGGGAAGGGTAAGATATGACCAACTGACGACCCTTTCTACTTGTGCGATTTGACCAACTGATCACCTATCGTTTGGATGAACTTAAGAATTAGGGGGTGCGTGTCTAAGTTCCTAACGGCCGGGCATTTACTATTATAAATCTAGCATGTTGTGCTACTTAATAACTTGGCTTAGGGGATCAGGAACAACAGGACTTATGAGGGGACACCTGACTTCTCCTGTGGTAGCATATTTGGTGATAGGTTAGGGCGAATTGACCAAATGCTGTCCTCTCGACTTTGACCCCACCTGAAGTAATTGAAAGTAAGTAGACGTAGACATAACTAGCTAGGAGGATTGACTAGGTTAGCACCACTCTCCTCTATTGATTTCCCTTTATCCTTTATTTGCTTTTATTTGCTTTATTCTTCATTAGTAGTTTAATTAATTAAATCCCTATCGAAACCATTGTTATTCTGTGACACCTAGACTTAGTAATAATCCAACACACATAGCTCTTGGGATGACCTAGGCTTTACCGTTTACTACACTACACACACGACCGGATGCAACTTTGCCTGCGTTAGTGCACTAGGGTAGACCATAGGTATAACAAGACATTATGAATATTAAGACCTGGTCAGTAAAACCTGCATCAAGTTTTTGGCGCTCTGCCGGGGAGTTATTTTAGGATTGATATTAAGTCTTTCATTTTAAACTTTTCTCACGATCATATTTCAAGTTTTCAGGTACCATGGAAGTTGTTAACATCGATGACCTCACTCTTGAGGAATATTTGGCATTGACAAGTCGAGGAACAAGGGCCGGGTCTCGTAGGCAGACCGCAATTGGAGCGGATGTCCATTTCGAAATCAAATACCAATTTATGAGGGAGCTTTGCGCTAACCCTTTTTCAGGAAACAGGGACGAAGATGCATATGAGGACGTCAAAAATGTCCTTTACATCGCAAGCCTTTTCAACATTCCGGGCGTGTCTCATGATCTTTGTTATGTTAAGGGTATTTCCTATGACTCTTCTTGGAGTACTTGCCAAGATGGATTGAAAGATTGCCCGGGGCAATTAATACTTGAAGCTACTTAAGAAGCACTTTATTCAGAGATATTGTTCACCATTGAAGATTTCTAACTGACTTTTTGTAGATCCATAATTTCAAACAAGAAGACAATGAAACGTTGTATCAAGCACCTGGATAGATACAACGAACTCCTTTTAAATGTCCTACACATGATCTGAACAACAGTGAGAAGGTCAATATTTTCTACAAAGGAATTAACGTAACTACAAGGCAAATGCTAGACTATCAAGGACCTATCCCGAACATGACTCCTACTCTTGCAATTGAAGCCATTCAGAAACTTGCCGATCACTCTCAAAAATGGCATGATGGGGGCAACCATAGCGCTAAGGCAAGTTCAATAAGCATTTCTTCCATTTCAAGCAAATTGGAAAACCTCGGAAGAGATATGAAGTAGCTTAGGGAAAATGTTCATGCAATTCGGATTGGATGCAATAGAAGTGAAGATTGGGACCAAGCCGGAGATTTCCTTATAAAACCCCGCGTCGAGAAGGGTATGTATGTGATAAGGTTTTAAAATGTACCTTTTTGAGGGGTCATTTAAGCCCTTATTTGATCACTTTTGTATCCGTTATTACTTAATATCGTTTCTTTTCACTTTTTAGGTCTCTTGAAGGCAAATTGCTGGAATGACACTTATTCGGACGAAAAGGCGCGAATATATGAAGAAAATGGCCAAAGTCAAGAATCGAGACACTCAAGGCTGCTTAATTGAAAGGGAAAATTAGGCGTTATACTTGTGACGCCGTCGGAACAAGTTTTGTGACGACTCAGTAGCCAAATTGCTTATTTACCGCGTGACGGCATCGGTGTGAAAAGTAGAGGCGTCGCAGCTCGACGGCCTAGATTTGATCCGACGGCGTCGAGAGGCGAAGGAGACGGCGTCCAGGCATAAGGTGTGACGCCGCCGCCAATGCTAACGTGGCCAAGACGAAACCCTAATGACGGCGACCGACGGCGTCACAAACTAAAGAAGTGGCCGCCGCCGTTGTAACCTTATATATAGAAACAGAATTTTTTAGTTTTCAGTGTGTAGTTGTGTGGAGTAAAAACCTAAACCGAACGAAGGCTGTCTTGTATAGTATTTTAGGCTTCCATACCCTATCTTACATCAAGATAAGTGTTTTACTTCATTAATTTAATTATGTCTTCAATTGATTGTGTGTATGCTTGCATGTTCCCCATGTTCGGCTAATTTACTTGTGTGTTTGCTTAGGTAATATGAAACTTAGTTATTGAATATTGATTGGTTGTCTCTTATCTTAATTGTGTTTGACCTAGTATTGCGATAGGTCATTCGTTTGTGGTTGTTAATGCTTGATTTATCTTTGTTGAACCTTAGTTTATAATCACCTAGAGTAATTGTAGGCTATACATCCGAGAAATACCTTAAAGTTAAAGTTTATAAATCCTAGAGATTTTGTAGTCATTAACCTTTGGTAGCTTCAAAGAGTTAGGGATAAACGCATACCCTACGACCTTAGAGACACAAGGCGATTAAGAATAAGGACGTGACAATTCAACCATCAATAGGAAATAACTAGGGAGTAATAAAGCCTAAACAAATACATTTTTTAATCATCATAGAGCACAAAACAATAGACATAGACTACCCACCCTTAGTTAATTTAGATAATTAGATAAGTAGAAGTAATCGGTAGAAATACCAACCCCCAAATCCAAACCCCGAGATTCGTACCTTTCCATTTCCTAAAAACATAAAAAAGATAAAAAAAAATAATCTTCCTCAACCCCAACCTTAGCGTGGTAACTTCTCACTAGCATTCCTATTCCCCTAGAGAGCGATATCAATTCCCGTGGCTTACCCTAATACTACACTACAACGATTAGGTTCACTGCCTAGGGTGTTGAAAAACTTGCTCGACGAAAAGGAAGTTCCTTTTAGAGCAAGCGCCTGTGTAAGCATATCAAGTTTTTGGCCATTGCCGTGGGAATAGAATAGCTAGTTAGAAGTCCACCTCGTTTAGGTTTCCTTTCTTGATTCCTATCAAGTAAGTTTTTTCTCAATTTTTAGCTTCCTCGTAGTTTATCCCCCTTCTTTGTGTTTGTGTTCGTAAAACCCTTTTCATTTGTCGCTATGGCATGTGAAGTTGCATTTGAATCATTAAAAATGAGGAACAATTGAATTTCGCAGATTGGATTGCTTTTTATTGTTCTAATGAATTTGTGAGTGATCTTAGAGATATCCAAAAGGAGACGGGTGTAACGTTTGATGGATTTGATAAATTTTGTGCTTGTGTGGCTTTTATTCAACGATCATTGTTAGAATCAACTCCTTTTAGTGAGACCTTCTGGAAAAAATTTGAGAAAAGCCTCCTAAGCATAAACCATCAGTTGTTACAACTTGAGGAAATGGATAAGGAGGATTTATCCAACCTTAGGCATCATGATCAAAAAGACATAGTTTTTAAGAACATGGAACCTAAACCCAAACAAGATTGTGAGATGGTTATAGTTGAACTACTTAGTTGCATGCGTGGGATAGATTTCACCAAAACATATGACACACGTGAGGAATCCTTTAGGCAAATAGAACATAGTGATCAAATTTTTGAGAATGATTCTTATGAATCGGGCCAAGAATTTGAAATGGCTAAAGAAGGATTTGAGATACTTAGGAGTGTATTTGGGTTAGATCATACTAAAATACATGATGAACATTTAGGAGATCTAGATATAATGGAGAATGAGGTGGAAACTCCAGCCCATGAAGCCCACCATCACTTGAGGAACACATGCCTATAACTAACTACCCAGGAGAAGTAGAAGAGACTATAGGAACCCAATTGATATAGAACCTTTGGACCAAACGCCACTAGAGAATGTAGGTTTAGATGCTTGTTGTCATGAACTCTATCTTAGTCCTAGGGAAGTTCCTAATTTTGATGAAAGCGGACCTCAACCAAAAACCTTACCCAATTTTTCGTCTTTAGATGTGAATTTTGGAATTGAATTAGGCCCCAATCCACCCATCAAAATAAATAATCCGGGTAGTTGCTTGATAAAGGTGGTAGACTCTAGGACATGTAGAGTGGAAGCTAATATAGGAGTAACCCACGACCTTACACACTTATATCACCCATTCATGGTTGATAATAAGAAACATTATGGGTTTAAACAGGGTTTATTAGGTCAAGATGGATCCTTAACTAAGAATCTTTTGAAGTTGATAGAAGATGATCCATTTTTAGGAGAGAGATTTGATTCACCCGCTACACCAATAGACATAGGTAAGGTTATAATGAATGGAGCACACTCCTTTGAGCATATAAATCACCCATCACCCTCTCCTCACGTAGCAAATTTCCACCCTAAGGGTGTGTAACGCTACTATCACCCATTAACCTTAAGTGTTGGAAAACCTCCCTTTTATCCGTTAAATAAGGGTAGAGTCAAGCTCGTGACTCGAACAAAAACAAGCGCTTCTTGGGAGGTGTTAGGAATTAGAAATTCCAGGTATTAAAGAGTCGGTCACCTCAAGTATATGTAATCGTTAGAAAGCTCGTAGTCATAGTTATTTTAAGTTAAGTAGTATTTAGTTAAGTAACACCGTGGAGGACGGACGGTCTTTACCCGTATGCGATCCACGGCCCGATGTGTGGCGTTTTATGTAAGACTATAAATACTCTCTACCTCCCAAGGTAGAGAGTTGGAGCTCATAATAATATCTTTCACTTTCTCTCACTAAGTTCCCTAAACCTCTAACTTTCTCTCTCTAGAATTCCATCTATATGCTACCTTGTGTTAATGTTATGATGTGTATGTGAAAAGTTATATCTTACAATTGGTATCAAGAGCCATGGTTAGATCATATCTTGCACATCTTTGGATTTATAGTGGTTTTAGGTGGTTTTTGAGTTTGAAAAAGTTTAGTGGTTTTTGCATCATTTGGATGATTTCTTGTGTTAAAGTTTGAATTTTGTTGGTACTTTTATGTTTAGAATCATCAAAAGTGTTTAGGTTTTCATTTGGTAAGCTTGAATCATCTTGGTTGGGTTGTTTTTGGATTGAAAAGTGATGTTTATATGGTTTTTCATGCTAGCGACTTAGTTCACGGATAATATTCTTGGTAGCGACTTGCTTCACATTTTGTAGCGACTTACAGTGTTGGAGCTAGCGAGTTAGATCTAGCGAGTTAAAGTACAAGTAGTGGACTCTCCACTACGGGTAGCGACTTGGTGGTAGCGACTTGGTGTGTAGCGAGTTGCTCTTTAGCGACTTGCATTGTTAGCGACTTGAGTAGCGAATTCTTTGCCAAATTTTGCTAGCGACTTGAGTGTTAGCGAGTTACCACTTAGCGACTTACATCGGGCTAGCGACTTGGAACTCTAGCGACTTAGCGTGGTAGCGAATTAGTTGTTAGCGACTTGGTTCAAGAATTCGTAGCGACTTGGTTGATTTTTCCGGTCAAAACTTCAAACGGCCATAACTTTTGAACCGTAACTCCGTTTTCAGCGTTCTACCCATCAAAACGACCGTGAGAACGAGGAGAATGGCACGCCGAATCAACTAAAGTTCATTCAGGTCAATCTTCGAGGTCTAAATCCGCTCCGAACAAAAGTTATTGAGGTTTTTAAGTTTTTAGACCTAAATTTCTTAGGAAAAACGGGCATAAACCAATCCGAATCACAACCAAACAACATCTCTGCTTATCCCACGAACAATCTAACGTCCTATCACACAATCGTCTTTCATTGTATCATTCCATCGGTCATCTTAACACCCTCTACTGGTCATTGCTTAACGGTTTTGTCTTGATTTTAGTAAAATCCCGCGAAAGATTCTATTTCTCGGTTTAAATCATAGACTTGTAAAATCCGTGCATCCTTCCACATCATGTCTTACTCTCTTGACCGATGATTTGAAGTGCTTAAATTGTATGATGTTGTGGACAACAATGATAATGTAGGCTACCTAGCGATTAAAGATGATTGAATTAAGCAATGAGGATGTGAGATCTCATGTTGAGAATCTAATGAGAAAATCGCACCAGTCAAACTACAAAATGCCATGCAAATGAAATGCACATTGAGCCCTATCACTACTTCATCGCACCTCATTCATTTGTTATCCATAGCTGGGGATCGAACATGTAGTGCTCTTTTCGCCCGGGACTTACCTACATTGACAAAAGCTTCTTGTTGAACTTAGAACACTTAAAGCTGCAACTTACCAATAAAGAGGTTCAAAAGGATGGTTCGGTCAGCTCTTCAAGTAATCTACAAACAATTTCACCATTCATCGATGGGGAATATTGATTCGATCAACACTTGACTGAATTTCCTTCAAAAACATCTTTGGAATGGAAATTGAGGAATTCATTGAGACATTTATCCAACTCATGGATAATGTGAAAAAGTACATTGAAGAATCGGCTCAAAAGAATGAAGACGTGAATGAGTGTCAGGTGCAGTTGAAAGATTGTTGTGATAAGTTGGGTAATGTATATGTTGAAGAATCGGTGTTCTTGAATGCGAGAATGTCAGTGACAATAAAAAATGATGAGTCGGATAATGGAAAAATGGAATCTTCGTGCTCAAATTCACAAGAGAGAGGTGCACCGACACAACACTGTGCAAGTTAATGCAAAGGCGCTCCATGGAAGCTTGATGTACCCAAGATAGAGATGCACCCGTCACGGCTGTGCATGTCAATGCTCAGGTAAGTTGCATGGATGTTTCTGATGTACCTAGTTGTGCATCTTCTACTCAAAATGATGATTATGAACTGCATGAGTACGCTGCATTTGTGCACGATGATTCCTTACCACTTGAGCTTAACATATATAAGGATCAGGTTGCTATTTATGAACAACGTGCTAAGTTTGAGTTGACCACCCGTGAGCAGGAAATGGATGTCCAAATACGTACAACTATTAGAAAAAGTAGGTTTAGAAAAGAAGTATTAAAACAAGAGTTAAACTCCTTACAAGAAAAGCTTTCTAAAACTGCTAAGCAAAAACAAGAACTTCAAGAAAATGTTAAAATGCTTAAGCAAGAATTCAAGGCTAAGGAATCAAAACTTTTGAATGATTTTTCCAATCTAAAAACTTTGAAAAACAAGCTTGAAAATAAGTTGTATGTACAAGGGAATACCATTCAGATTGCTCACATGATCACTAAGCATAGAGTCTTAAGCGATAAGCATAGCATTCCCCTTGTTGAGGAACCTAATCCGAGGTAATTAAAAGGCTAGAAATGCTCATAAGGTATGATGGTAATGAGATCCTTAAGCCTAGACAGAAACCTAGTTGCTTGAGTGCTGAGGAAGATAAGAAATTATATGAAGTCACTAGGGAGAAAATGAATAAGAAGCTAGAAGATCCTGAGTGTAAAAAGAACAAGATAACGATAAAACCCCATGATTACACTAAGGAAAATTGGATATCCTTAAACATGTTTAAGCCTCAGACTCTATTGACCCCTCGAACAAGTGTTGGAAAAAGGATATGTATATGCAAAAAGCTGAAAATCTTGTTGAAAAGAATCCCCCTTGTAGGAAATTCCTAAAGCGACTGTGTATCCTCCAAATACACCAATGCATTTAGTTCCTAGAACTATTGCCACTAAGAGCAAGACCTTAATCATCCAATATGTTATTCTTCAACTATTTGTCGATTTTGAGAAAACTTGTAAGAAAAGGATCACACCCACGGGATAACTGAAGGGGAAAAGGGTTTTGAGCAAATGAAAGAATGTTATTTAACTGAGGTCATGCCTTTCTTTAAACAACTAAAAGATCATTTTGAGAGTCTTAAAAGGGGATAAAATCAGATATTAAAGAAATGGAAAAGGAATTTGATGCAATGGTAGTTGAAGTTAGTGATTATGGGCGTGCACTAAAATATAATGAGATTGAGAGGAAGAACTTGCATACCTTAAATGAGACTCTTATTCCTGAATGTGTTGCTCAAGATATCTTTTTCACAGCTTCAAATTGCTCTATTAATGCTTCCAAATTTCATGAACTATCTGTGGCCTGAAAGTCTCCCATGATCGTGTCATTGAGCTTGAAAAAACTAATTCTAAACTAAGCGAGAAAATTGAACTGGATGATCACGACAATTTGGTTAAACATTTTTCTAAACTAGAAGTTGAGCATTTTAATTTACAACTCAAATATCAACATCTCAAAGAAAATGTCAAAACTTCAAATATCAAGACATCTTGAGATGCTCCAGAGTTTGATGCAGTTTTTCAAATTAACAAGCGTGATGAACAGATTCAAGCTCATTGCAACACGATCAGAAAGTTGAAAGCCCAAATCTCTCAATTAAAGGGTCAAACGAACAATATGACAGGCTCCCAAATGCCTCCTCCTTTAGATTCTCGAATTCTCAAACGTTTCATCTTCAAACCTAGTAAATGCTTTACAAAAGGAAAACGAAAGTTTTCTAGAAGAAAATGAAAAGGTTAAACGACATTTTAAAGAGTTATATGATTCAATAAAGTCACCCGTGACCAAAACAACGGAAAAATAACGTCTTTACAAAGGAAATTGAGAATCTGAGAAGTCAGGGAAATGGGAAACTGCCACTTGTTTTCAATAAGAATGTTGTCTCAAAATCACCCTTAGATTGCAAATACACTGTGACAGTTAAATATATTCCTCCTCATCTTAGGAATAATGAACATGCTTTTCATGACTCCTGTGCTCACCTTAAGGATAGTCTAGAATGTCTCCGTGAGATTGTCGAAGAGGATTTCATTAACAAACCTCTTGATAGTGAAATTAGGTTTGCTTGCCTCCGGGCCAAACGATCTCAAGAGCTGCTTGAATGTGTAATTGCAACATGTCCAAAACCCTTAGGTGAAAAGGCAAAGCTGTGAAGCCTTGTTCTATGCCTAGTGCCAAACAAGAAATCCGTTCTATGCCTAAAGCCAAGCATGTGACCCTTGATATGCCTTGTTCCATATCTAAATTCAAGCAAGAAACCTGTGATGTGCCTCCTAGAATTTCAGATCCCAGCACTTCTAGACGAGGAATGCAGAAAGTAGTGAAGCCATGTAATGTTCCCATCGTTACTTCTACAGATGTTAAGATTGACACTAAAGTTAGCGGGTCAAAACCTAGAAGCTATGCAAGAAGGATAGGATTAAGCAAACTAAAAGTGTTCATGATAAGGAAGTGAAAGAACACCATAGGGACAAGAAGTTTGATTTGAACAAAAGAATCGTGTTAGTTCTAGTATTAGCTCTAAGCTTACTAAAATTAATTGAGGCCTTATCTTTGTCTGCAAAACATGCAAAAATGTTTAATTTACGGTAATCATGATAAATGTGATGTGTTATTTCGAGGTCTAAGATTCATAACCCAGATTAAGAAAGTTTGGAGAGCGAAAGCAGTTAAGCAATCTTGGAAACCTACAGGGAAGGTTTTTACCAATGTAGGATTTCATTGGAAGCCAACAGGTCGAATATTCACGAATGGCAAACCTTGCCCCTTAACTAGATCCACTATGCCTAGAGTAGTGCCTTTTAAGGTTTGGAAGCCAACTGGTAGAACAATCCCATTAAGCACAAAATGTCCCTCGACTAAGTCGGATGCTTCTACTAGTTTAGCTCCTAGTGACAATGACATTGCACCTAGGGTTTCGGCTGATTCAAAGATTGTTTGTGCTAACCAAAAGGACCCCATGAGCACGTGGGGATCCAATGTTTCAATTCTCTGTCTTAGATCATTTGTCCAAAGCGGTCGTACAAATCGTCCCTTGGTATTTGGATTGGGACTCTAAACATATGGCTGGGCTCTAAACAATGGCGTCTGTTCACATCGGCCTCGTTCTTCATCATTATGACGTCTGTTCACATCGGTTCAGCCTCGTTCTTCATCATTATGGCGTCTGCGATAACACTTGGGCCCGTTCCTCAAAGAAAAGAAAAGTGTACGCTTCAAGCTTTATCTTGAGAAGAAGAGAAATCTTCATGTTTATGACCATTCTCATCGACATTCTTCATCAACAAGCTTCATGTTTCTCCCATGCTCATTCAGGCATCAAATGGATCTACATTCATTAATGTATATTCTTATTCACTTGCTAAATCAAAAATGGCAACCTCGGATGCAATTTTTGAGGGGGAGAAAAGTGAATATACTAAATGATGATGGATGTTTGAATAATGGTTATACGACTTAAAGTTTGATGACTCTCACTCACTAAGGATAAATGGGATTTATGAGAAGAGTGAATATACTAAATGATGATGGATGTTTGAATAATGGTTATACGACTTATGTTTGATGACTCTCCTCCAACGCCTAATGTTTCACTCACTAAGGATAAATGGGATTTATTGTTTGGGATTCATTGGTTCAAGATATGTTTGATGAGTATTTACAACCGCTAGCGAATATTTGATGATCATCAAAGACTATGTGATTCATGAGTTCAAGATATGTTTGATGATCATCAAAGTACAACTCGGACTACTCAAAAAATCCCTATCTCTAGTTATTCCTCAAGGCGTTGATAATGATTATCATAATATTGCGGTTGCACTCATGAATAATGATCCGCTCTTTGGTATTCCTTTGCCAAATCTTCACGGATTATTGTTCATGAATAATGATCCACTCTTTGGTATTCCTTTGCCAAATCTTCATGGATTATTATTCCTCTCATCGTGCATGCTATAAATCAACCACATGAACTTCAAGGAAAATGTCTACCTCATCCGCTCGAAGTTATTGGTGTATCCTCCATATCAGTCTCTACATGAATACTTTTAGGAAGAATACATTGATGTTGAGGCATCATTTGTTCGGGTTCATTCAGTGGGTGAATGTACATCCGGTTGTATGTTTATTCACATGTTGGGCATTTGACACAAGTTGATTACTTAGAAGTTACTCTTTTATCACTTATTTGAGGTTGAAGTTGACGTTCACAAAGGCGTGATCTTATTTGATAACTTGCTCGAGCTTAAGAATTAGAGTTGAAGTCTTGGGTTATCTAGTTACCGCGATCGAGGTGGATGGTTGAAGACACGGTTAACTATCACTATTAGGAGTTACGTTGTTTTACTCGCACAGCGTATATTACGTTGTAGATAATCGCAAGAGGTGTTAATGTCTCATACTTTAATTGAGTATTGAGTACTTAAGAGATTTGCTTGGTGCATAAATTCTCGACACCGTTCTTCCATCTTTAAGTGCAAGCTTAAGACACAAATACTGAGGAATTCGACTTGGTTTCAAGTTTGGTATATTGGGTTTTTCTTAAGCGATGGTCACTTCAAATTGTCTACATATGGGTTGATAAAGATAGTCGAGAGAGTTTATGTAGCAGATTGATTCTCACGAGGGATTCATTTGGGCTATTTGAGTTCTTCTCACAAGATTTCAAGTTTATGGATATATTATGTTTTCTTGATTCGAGGTATCAAAACCATTTGGGGAAGGATATATTATTCAACTATTTGGAAGTGGTCTCACGGAGACCTTTGGTTTATGTTACCGGTGTTGATTGGAAGAAATGTGAGAAGAATATTTGGAGCATGAGATGATCACGCCTATCGACATCTTATATACGGTTTATGATAAAGTGCCTTCGGTTATATGCACAACATGTTCACTTGATCGAGCTAATTGATTATTTCAAAGTTGACATCCACGAGATGATTAGTGAACTCAACATGTTACATGGATGTCATCGTCTCTACTCTTGTTGGGTACATGTGTACATTATGTCCTGATTGGTTATATGTTATATAACTGGAATGCACTTGGTAAAATGAAGATGTTGATATATTGTTCCTAAATAGACAAGCTGGTCAATCTTGAAGAGTAAGGTGTACATCGGGGATGCACAGGAGGTTCATGTGATCGGTCGTGTCGGTTAATCGGTTGATAACCAGCGAGATGATCAATGTTTCAACTTGTTACCGGTGTTCTCGTGTTCTTCGAGTCTTTGAGCTTCAATCAATGAGAACGCTTTGTATTCAACTCTACTTCTTAGGGAAATGGTCTTTATTCGATGTTTGTCGGTTTGGGGAGAAGCTACCAAAGATTCAAATTGAGAAGGCTCATGTCGAGACGATTTTCTTAGAAGCCTCGAATGCTTTGGTGGCGAAAGTTTAAGAGATGTTGATTCCTTTCTTCTACAGCGTCTTTGAGCGATATCTTTATCTCGATACTCATTTCATCATTCTCTTAAACTAATTTATCTCTTGTAAATATTTATTAGAAAAACAAAATACAAAATTATAAAACCTTCAAAAATCAAATAGAAAAATATAAAACTTTCAAAATCCATAAAAATCTGAAAAATTCGAAAAATCTTCAAAAATATTGTCTTTTTGTCATGTTTTCTCGGTTCGATAATATCTACGGTCTTTGTGCTGTCATTCAAAGAATGACACGGGACTTTAGATGTTGAATTCGAAATTCAAAAATCAAAAATCAAAAATCAAAAATTATTTTTGAGAGAAAGAGAAACAATGGTTTATTGTCATTTTAGGCAATAACCCGGTTTTAAAAGAAAGAACATAGCCATGTTTTACCATGTTTTCAAATTCCATGCTCTGATTCTATAACATTTATCTGTTGAAAACTAAATGCTTTGAAAAATAACTCGGTCTCTATTTTTGATAATCATCGGGACTTATTTGTCAAAATCTCTATCTCTCAATCAACAACCTATGTCATTGATTGAGGGGAGAATGATTTCAATTAAATTAAAAGTTATTTGGCATTAAATTGTTTTCAAAAGATGTACATGCATGTTTAACCAATGGAGTTTAAAATCTCAACAATCCGATCCTTATCAATTAAAACGCTTTCATAATCAAGTCACAATTCTCCTTAAAAGCTTTCAAAATCAATTTAAATCTATAAGAGATCACAAATCTCAAATGTTTTAATAATTGTGATCGGGGAGAATTGTGATTTAAATAGGATTTAAACTGATAATTCGATAAATGGTTTATTAAGTGATTAGCATGTTTGCCTCCGTAGTGACAAAGCGATTTCAAATTTTCAATGCACATGTTGAGGAGGAGCATCTATCTTAAACCTATGATTTGAAACGTGATCACTTATCTCAATGTGCAGGTTCCCTCTAGTATGTGCAAAACTCTTTTCAAATCTCGAGAAGCACATATTGAGGGAGCAAAATCATGAAAACCTCATCCTTCCCCAAAATGCTTTATCTACTTGATTCGATTAGGGAAGTGATGTTGATATCTTTTAGAAAATGGTAATCAAAGAAGTTAATTCTTTCTCTTGCCTCCGTGTGCAAAACATTTTCAAATACTTGATGCACATGTTGAGGGGAGTTCTCGTTCTAAAAATATCAAAAACAATTCAGGTACAAAATGCTTTGATAATATATCACAAGTATCGAATTGATTTTCAAATGGTTTTCAATTGGTTCCAATGGCGGATGAACAATACCAAATAGACCGACCAACTTTACTTTATGTACGGTGATATAAGGATGATAAGGTTAGGTATTGTTCCCATGATCCTTGAGCAGGAGGGATCTACCCATGGACTATCCACTAGTTAGTGTAGAGTTCTTAGGTATGATGATAAAAGGAGAAAAATGAGATATGGGAAGAGTGCGGACTAAGGCTGAGCTAGTCTTGGAATAAACCCAACAAGGTTCTTGCTATGAAGTCTCGGTAAGCACTGAAGGGGTTGAAGAATTAAAAGAATTGAATGAGAAAAGGGTGAAAACAAATAGCCCTCCATTTATTCAACCTTAGAGGCGGAAACGGGTTCAATTCATATGCTCTTGATGGTAACATCGGTATTGAAGACAAGACGTCATGGACCCATGGCGCTTGCACTTCAACTTTCCAAACCTCTCAAGTTCCTCTTAAAAGGACTTGTTTCATTCTCACGAGGAAGAGCATTATCTATCGACTATCTCTTAGAGATTGTTGATATTGAAGGAGGAGACCCTCTCCCTAGTCTCGGATATAGGATCCAAATATGCACAAATTGAGTCTAGAGCCACGAGATCATCAATAAATCTCATTAGGACACTTTCAATGAAGACTCTCTGTTTCACACAATGTGGAAAGAGATTATATCTTGAGTCCTACGCATTATCCTTGTGGTATTGCCAGAACATCTGAGTGATGTGTTTACAAATTCACAATGAAGATGGAAAGCCTTCTGGAGCCAACATCTAACAAGCTCCTGGTAGGTGGCATGTGAGATCTATTATATGGATCAACCATGTGACAACGAGCGAAACAATGGGGCGATTCAATCTTTTGAATCAATCATGGTTCAGGTTATGGATTGGCGGATACCTTTGAAAAACCGGTCTTTGTGCTTTAAAACTCTTTTCATTAGCATGTCGACCGTGTACTAATTTTTCAAATCAAAAGGTGTTTTATGATTGATAATTGATTTTCATTAAAACCTTCGTTATATTGCAAAAACAATTTCTATTGAGCAATACGATTGTTTTCAAATCTCTTTTCATCAATCGATTGGACGTAAATTATTTGGTTCACTCACTCCATGTTGTCTTCTTTGAGACGTTCGGTTTGAGAACGGCTAGAGCAGCTGCGAAACCCTGTCAAGGAAATTCTTGAATTATACGATCAGGCGTTACTTGTCTTGATCAACGAGGGAACCGTGGGCGTGTACCTCAATTCATCGAAAGTGATCAAAGACACTTTCGTGCGCTTTATGCTAACTGTCTTATGCGGTACACCGGCGTTTGCGGTGATCGAATGAAGCGGTCAATACATAGCCGCATGCTCACTTAACACATTCATCTCAAAAGAAATCATGATTAGTGCATCAATGACTCGGATATTTTCACTCCATGCTACGCTTTCTGCTAGCGCCAATATCATGATTCAACAAATGCTTCCGCTACTCGATGAGAAGATATCATGATCCAGAATGTGAGCATGTCGGTCCTAAAGTCACAACATCACATAATACCAACACCACAATGGATGTATCGAGAGATTTTTTATGGTGATGATCTCAAATGATGGCTCAAAATTATTATCACGTGGATCAGTTAAAGACCTCCACTTGAAGTAACCAAACATGCAATGTGAAGAATCAATGACTACGAGCTTAGGAACAAAGGACTACATCAAGAATGCAAGAACAATTGTTAATGTCATATCGATTTTGTATTCAATGTAATTTTAGTGCATGATTGAGGTGACCTCCCTTAGGGGAGATTGTTAGGAATTAGAAATTCCCGGTATTAAAGAGTCGGTCACCTCAAGTATATGTAATCGTTAGAAAGCTCGTAGTCATAGTAATATTTAGTTAAGTAGTATTTAGTTAAGTAACACCGTGGAGGGCGGACGGGTCTTTACCCACTGTATGCCTGATCCACAGCCCGATGTGTGGCGTTTTATGTAAGACTATAAATACTCTCTACCTCCCAAGGTAGAGAGTTGGAGCTCATAATAATATCTTTCACTTTCTCTCACTAAGTTCCCTAAACCTCTAACTTTCTCTCTCTAGAATTCCATCTATATGCTACCTTGTGTTAATGTTATGATGTGTATGTGAAAAGTTATATCTTACAGGAGGCAACCCATGTGTATTTGTTTTTCATTTTTATTTATTTGTCATATATCTTTTCATTATTGTATATTCTCATGTTTGAATTTGTGAAAATGCTTTTATTTTTTGTCATTAACCTGCGTCTTAGTACATATAAAAGGTATTTTACATAAGGCATAAGTGTAGGGAGGATTACACCGCGTTTTTCAAAAGAAAGCGTGAACAATAGAGAATACAATTAATTAAAAAGATATACATGTGTGTTTATTCCCGAGTCAAATGCTTGTATCGAGGAGTCATAATGGATGTTTTTGTAGGAAATTTTTCTAGATTCTAAGATGTAAATTTTCGAAATTTTCCCAGAGAAAATCATGGGAACCGGTTTTGTCGGGGATAACTTTGCAGCGGTCGGGAGGGCAGCTTGACTTGTACTTTTCTCGATTTTACGAGCTCTTTATAAATTTTTGGAATTTTTCGGTCTTAATTTTCAAAAAGAAAATGCTGTAAACATCCATTCCACAAGCATTATATCCTAGTTTAATAGAGTCTTATATATATTGTTACCGCCAATTTTTCGTACGAAGGTTTAGTTTGTTTTCTTCAAGTCAATAATGGTTTAATTTACCAAGAAGAAAATACGCATAAGATTGAGAAGGAGCTTTTAGCATAAGCGTTCTTCTTGAAGTAAGATGTAACCACCACTTCACACGGATCTACCGAGAGCTAATCGGGGGTATTAGTTTCTTTTAAGTCTTTATTACCTTCCATTATCATAACTTTGATACTTTAGTGGAACATTGGGGACAATGTTGAGTTTAAGAATGTAGGGAGGAAAAATAAAACAGGAACTTTGAAACTATGCTTATCCTTGATTATTTGCTTTGTCCAATTGCATTTGTGTAATAAACCATGAGAAAATCTAGGTTAGGGTAATTTTTGGCACCAAATTTAAATTTTTTCATGACATGTAGGAGTGGGCCATTAGTCTTAATAAAGCGTATCATGGATAGGAAATTATATAACTAGCACAAAAACCCTTTACCATAATTCCACCCGAAATGTGAGGATAAGCCCTTAGATTAGTAGGAATTAAAGCATTCATCTTTGATTCTTAGAGTGTGGTAGGTGGTATAATAGATTCTAAAACTTGTTTTGTGATGCATTCCAAGATCGCTAGTAAGACTACACTTGTGTAGTTAGGAATAATTAAATGATAAGAGGCATTAGGATAACCCTTGTTTGATACACGTAATATAATTACTTCTTCCACATCGGTTGAGTAATTCCCCTTTTACCTAGCGTTGTACTCATATTTAGTACCACGTACCCCTAGTTAACCCCACTTAGAGCCTATCCTTTTGCGATTTCATTGATGTTTTAGGTTTCAGGAATATCAATGAAGAGCATTGTTTACAATCCACCCCCAAATGTACACCCAAATAACCTTAGCCTACCTTGTATGCACTCACTTTTAGTGCATTATTGTTATCACACTAAACCCTTAGTTCAATTATCTTATGCAGCTTGCATAAGTTTAAAGTAAAGTCATATCCTTTGTACACGATTTTGGGGCGATTGGGACTCATGGGAAAAGTTAAATTTTATGAAATGACGGGAAGGAGCGTTAAATTCAAATTCCCTTTATTTGCATAATAATGTACTCCAAGTGTTTTGATCTTTTCAATTCGGGTCAAATTAGTGTTAGAGTAATAAAAACTCAAGTGTAGGGATGTGCCTATAAATCCCTATCATTTTGATGTTATGATAGAGGATGGTAGAGTAAAGTGTATGAAAAAATAAGAACGCCATCCTACATCATTTCAATTTATGTTTGTTTATTTCAGTTATCCTAGGTTTAGAGTGTCGGTATTGGCTTAGCAACGCCATTCTTAAAGCATGCTTGTAACATTAATATTTTTGACTTGCCACCACTAAATAGCCTATCCCACCAAACCCTTTGTTTCCCCTACAGTAAGCCCTAACATTACAACCCTTTTAAAAGACCTCTTGGATAGTCTTTCTAGGTGCTTATGCCAAAGCGATGGAGGTTTGATCTAGTCTCAAGCCTATGGTAATCTATGTACTAGGGCCGGTTAATGAGTGTTTATCTTCCATTTCCAACTTGTTATATTTCATATACACGAGAGATGTTGGTATCCAACACCCCATGTAAGTGCTAGTATGAAATTTTCAAGTACTTGTTATGACTTTTGGGGACTTATATGCTTTGTGAATCATTCTAAACTAATGCTTCATGACCCCTAACTTATAAATTAATTGGCTAAAGCACATTTGCTTGAGGACTAGCAAATACCAAGTGTAGGGATATTTGATAAGGTTTTAAAATGTACCTTTTTGGGGGGTCATTTAAGCCCTTATTTGATCCACTTTCATATCCGTTATACTTAATATATTTCCTTTTTAGGTCTCTTGAAGGCAAATTGCTGGAATGACACTTATTCGGACAAAAGCGCCGAATATCACGAAGAAAATGGCAAAGTCAAGAATCGAGACACTCAAGCCTGCTGAATTGAAGGGGACGGCGTCAGGTTATACTGTGGCGCCGTCCGAACAAGGATTTTGTGACGACTCAGTAGCCATGCTTATTTACAAGTGGCGGCATCGGTGTCAAAAGGTAGGCGTCGCACTCGGAAGGCCTAGATTTGATCCAGATGTGACAGAGAGGCGAAGGAGGCGGCGTCGCGGGCATAAGGTGATGTCGTCCAATGCTAACGTGCCAAAAGCGAAAGCCTAATGGCCAGACACGATGGCGTCACAAACTAAAGGGTAGCCCGTCGCGGTTGTAACCTTATATATAGAATCCGATTTTTTTAGTTTTCAGTGTGTAGTTTTGTGGAGTAAAAACCTAAGCCGAACAAGGCTGTCTTATGCGATATTTTTAGGGTTCCATACCCTATCTTACATCAAGATAAGTGTTTTACTTCATTAATTAATTATGTCTTCAATTGATTGTGTGTATGCTTGCATGTTCCCATGTCCGGCTAATTTACTTGTGTGTTTGCTTAGGTAATATGAAACTTAGTTATTGAATATTGATTGGTTGTCTCTTATCTTAATTGTGTTTGACCTAGTATTGCGATAGGTCATTTGTTGTGATGTTAATACTTGATTAATCTTTGTTGAACCTTAGTTTATAATCACCTAGAGTAATTGTAGGCTATACATCCAAAGAATACCTTAGAGTTAAAATTTATAAATCCTAGAGATTTTGTAGTCATTAACCTTTGGTAGCTTCAAAGAGTTAGGGATAAACACATACCCTACGACCTTAGAGACACAAGCGATTAGAAAGTATCACGGACAATTCAACCATCAATAGGAGATAACTATGGAGTAATAAAGCCTAAGCAAATACATTTTTAATCATTATACGAGCACACAAAATAGACATGAACTACCCTCGCCTTAGTTAATTTAGATAATTAGATAGTAAGTAATCGGGTAAAATACCAACCCCAAATCCAAACCAGAGATTCGTACCTTTCCATTTTCTAAAAACATAAAAGATAAAAATAATCTTCCCTCAACCCCACACCTTAAGTATTGGCACTTCTCACTAGCATTCCTATTCCTAGAGAACGATATCACAATTCACAGGTGGCTTACCCTAATACTACACTAGCGATTAGGTTTACTGCCTAGGGTGTTGAAAAACTTGCTTTCGGCGAAAGAGGAATTTCCTTTTGATCCCCGAGCAGCGTTGTGTAAGCGTATCGGTATGGAGAAAATCCTTTTGTATCAAGACTCATTCAAAACTAAAAATGTTTATTTCGAAGAATCAATTAAAAAATATCTTGAGGAAGATGATAAGCGGCAAGCCAAATGAGGGAAGCATTGTTCTAGAAATTCCATGATACTAGAACCGCTCTCTGGAACAAAAATAAAATATGGAGGGACAACAAAGGATTGATTATGAAAAATGATGTTGATCAAGAAAATTCATTCGGTGATAGCTCCTGTAATGCCATTTACTCCAGCAATGGAAAACCCTACCACTATACCCCTTTTCGGTACGATCATGAGGGAGCTCTCCGGATTGCAAAAACAAGATGAAGCCATATGCAACGCTGCAATTACGTCAAGGTAGAATTACAACCCGATGTGGCGTGTCACGGAAAGAAGTAAAATTAACGCCAGGTGCTCTGCAGGTCATCTTGAATCAAATCCCTCTCAAGGAAAAGGACCCATAAAGTTTCATTCTCCCACTTTCTATTAATAATTTACAAAATATAAATGCTTTAGCTGATTTAGGGGCTAGTATTAGTATTATGCCATTCTCATATGTAAAACCGTGAATCTAGGCCCCATCAAACCCTTTGCATGACCATTGAAATGATAGAGCGGTTAGCATACTGAGGAATAGTTGAGAATATTGCTTATAAAATTAATAATTTCACTCTTCACTTGGGCTTTGTCATGCTTAACATGGAAGAAGACCCGAAATTCCTTTAATTTTGGGAGAAGACCCCTTATACTGCTGCGTGCTAAGATTAATGTTTTCGAAAAAATCATCACTTTAAAAATAACCGATAGAAAGCACACTAAATATGGATGGCGTTGGAAAATATCACCTAATTAGCTTGTTTTGTGTTTATCAAGAAAGGAAAAAGCAAAAACTATTCCTCTTCCATCACACACAAACCTGCGCTTCTAATCATGTACATGCAGGGTTAGGAAACCCAAGGAATTCAACAATGAAAATATACAGCGATGACAAAAGAACGAGTCCGACGAAATATGGCACGAAGTTCAAAGTAGATTACAAACACTTCCCAATTAAAATATCATTGGTGTGAGCTATCCTATTATGCGATAAAGGATTTGATCTATGGGCTTCATGCAACCCTTACTCAGACGTCTGTGGCAGGGACATAGACAAGGAAAGAACAAAAAACAACAAATATTTATGGTCCTTCCAACGACAAGGAGATAACATTCGAAGTTTGGATACGAATTAAGTATGGAGAAGTTAGCGATGATGATAAAAGGAAAATATGGACTGATCCTTGTCTCAGCAAACACAATGAGAATAATCATGAGCGACAATCAGCAGGGGGTCATTAGTCGAAAGCATTGGTGCGAAAATGATTAAAAGCTGATGGGGATTCTTGGGCTTCGTGTAATCCTTACGATAACAACTGTAATGGAGGAAGTAATACCAAAAGTAAGGAACCGACGAATTTCTTTGAATTCAACAACTAGACCATAACGTACCAA
>OU343224.1:3170927-3291911 GCA_910596185.1 Chrysanthemum makinoi
ATCCGGACCTCCAATATCCGCCCCAGCTGTCTTCACTTTCAGAAAGTTGGCTTGTCCTCCGCGAGTACGCCCGACTGTCTTCGTGCCTTCTAGAATAAGGTTATGTTCTTCGTGAATAGGAGCTATGATAGCCGCTTTCCTCCTCTTTTTGAGAGCCGCGGCGATTTGATCTTCTGGGTCTTCGAAGTACACGGAGATGCTTTTCTCCTTGTCGCCTAGTCTGTGGAACACACCCTTGCGCAGCCTCTTGAACAACGCCTCTCGTTCAACATCTTTCTTCTTTGGTGACTGATTCGGTTGTTTGTGAGTGGTGAAAATAAACACAATATCTATATATCAAATTAATCGTGAAATTCGACAAATCAACCTTTTAGGAAAAGGGTTAACGTGGAAAAAGGGTTAACGTGCCAAATCTCACGAATTTATAAAAGTGATACCGGGAAAGTGATTTCCCCAGGTCGTGTCCCAACGAGGTGTGAAATTGACGGTGTCATTGAGTTTCGTGATTAGAACTTGAATTGGTTAAACGGTTTTGGGTTTTGTTTACGCTAATCTACAAAATAAAGAACGGGAATGAAAATTAAGCATGTAAAACAATGTAAACACTAAATAAACTACTACTAAGCCTAAGAAACAATAAAACGAAGCTAAATTACATCCTATGGTGCTAAAATACTAAAACGCAAAAAATCAGGAACACACCCGAGCCATAAACGTGAAAATTAGGCAATTTAAGGGCCACAGGTGTAAAAACAATTTTCCTATATTCTAAATGACTAAAAATAATTTTAGAAAAAAGCAGGGTATTTTTTCGACTTTTATTTTATTTATTATGAATTAAAAACCTTTTAAACTAAATAAAATAAAATAAAATACTAAATGAAAGTAAAATTTTCTGAAATTTTTTTCAAAACTAATCTAAACTATTATCCATCTAAGAAAAATAAAATGGACCTCAAAGCTATAAGCCATAAGCTGTTAAAAAGCTAATGTATGGAATAAGCTTAAACTGACAAATGCATTTAAATATTAAAGAGGGTGAAGAATCACAGAACACAAGCACTAGCTCAGATGGAAGGGGTATGTTGGTGTTGGACGTGGAGATTGCTCTGAAGAAGGTCCCAGGTTCGAATCCCTCTTTTTGCTCTTTTTTTTTTTTTGGTTTTTTGAACTTTTGAAACTGGAAAAGCGAGTTCAGTACAAAAGAAAAGATTTTCTAAAACTACAAAATAAGCTGAAACAGCTTAATGCAACAGCAGTGGGTAAAAAGAAAAAAAAAGTTGATTTGGTTTTGAGTTTGAGGTCGCAAGGCTGTAAGGGGACAAAAAGATTAACAAACGCTATCACCTAAAGCTCTAACACACTAACAACCAATTAAGCTAAGCTATAAAGAAACCTTATACCCCTAACAAGCTACTTTAAAAGCACACTAAGCTATGAAACAGTACATGAGCAGATTTGGTGAAATTTAAACTAAACTAACTATCCAAAACAGCCTACTAGGGAATATTAGAGCTACTAAAAAGTTGTGCAAAAGCTAAAATGAAAAATCATAAAAATGGGGAATCAATAGATCACCAACCAAACTCTATACGTGCCAATTTTCTAGTTATTAGAACTTAAAATGAATGCATGAAAAATCAAAAACAAAAGGGTGTTTGGACTGTGGGGCTGCAACAGTCACTGAAACAGCTCACTAGGGGGTATTGCAGCTAAAAAATAAGCCACTAGCTGGCTTCTAAAATACAAAATAAGCAAAGCAATATACTATTCTCACATCCCACTAATTGATTGCACCTAAAAGTTATCCTAAATCTAACCTTAAGCAAACTGAACCTACACTAAAAATGGGGAAAGGTTGCTGTAACAGAACATAAAGAAAAAAAAAAGGCGCTAATAAGCTTCGTAAAAAGCACTAAATCCTAATCTTAGCGTAAAAACATCAAAGCTATGCACCTAAATATTAATTGAAACTATAAATCAATCCTAATTCTAACTTAAACCAACCAAATCTAGGCTTAAAAAAAAAAAAAAGACATTGTTGTTTTCTGTCTCAGGACAGGAAAGAAAGAAAAAAAAAGAAAAAAAGATTCAGATAAAACAATCTAGAGGCTATTGCATCAATTTACAATTCTAAAAACTAACTTAAAGAAACCAATTTAACAACCAAAATGGGTCAAAAACTGAGTTTTGACCCATGAAACTCTTGAACCAACGACCTCTTTAAAAGCAATTTTGTAAAGAAACTGTTTTGAAACTTGAAAGAAGTTAAAAATTTAGTAAAACTTTTGATTAAAACCAAATTTTTGTAACGAAAACAAAGATTCCAACAAGCATTTAACTGATTTCCTTCCAACTTCCTATAACAAAAAGCAATTTTTCAACAAGCTTGAAACTGAATTCCATCACATTAACATAAATTGAAACATTAGTGCAAGAATCTGAAACTAAACTAACTTTCCTTGAAATTAAAAATACAAGCTGAGAATTTAAATTTGACTTAAATTAAAACATTAAAAGTAATTAAAAACATAAAGCAATGGACTAGAACTTGGAAGAATTCTAGACAACTTTTACATTAATCCCCAATGCCTATTTATACAAATAAAATCTCTGTCTTCAGTCTTGTTTCACTTTGTGCTTTTTGTGTGAGATGAAATAGCCAAAAACTCCATATGTGCTTCTTGAAACCATTCCTGAGCCATTGGATTACTTCTAGGAGATCCACTTGATGTCACAGCCATAGGATGAACTTTAACCTTTATGCAATCACTTGGATTGCCAAGCTGGCAATGGAGTCTTGTGACTATTTCTTGGGGAAGGGAGTTAGTGGGATGAGGATTTGGGGAGAGAGTGACAGGAGGAGGGGGGAGATTTATGCGCCATTTTTGGGTTTTGGTTCCTGGTTTTATTTTGTGGATTTTATGGGTTCTAGGTTTTAAGAAGAAAGGAGAAAAGGGAATTGGAAGGTTTTTGTAAAATGTTTTATTTGTATTTTTTACTTTTAAAAGTTTTTTTAACTAAAAATTGGGTTTAAGAAAATTTGAGATTTTACAAAAATGGGTTTTGGATAAAATCGGGATTTATTTGGATTTTTTGGTTTAAAAGGGGATTTTGGTCATTTGGGTTTTGGGGATGGGTAAAATGGTGATTTTGGTTTCGAGTTAGGTTTTAAGGTTTGTTTTCCCACTCTCACTCCAAAAACGCGTCCCGGGCTCTGAAAATGTAGAAAATCCACTCCTCGCTCCGTCCGCAAAGCACTTTTTCTGATTTTGGCTCGATTTTGCTCGTTTTCGTTCTGTTTTCAATCCTTTTGTACTTGCAAGACACAAAACACACTCCGAGGATATTTTTAACATATTTTGATCATATTTGGGTGTTTTTTGTCGTTTTTGTGGTCTTAGGTGGGTAAAAACGATGAATGAATAAGCACTCATCAGTGACCTATACTGACTATGCCTTCGGTCGGAGCCTTCCTGTGTGTTCCGGCGCTTCTTAGACTCGATATTTTTCCTCAAATCTGGTCGGCCTTCCCGACTCGGAATGTTGCGAAGCTTCACGGAAGTCTAGCCGAGTTTTTAGTGCATTTATTGCTTTGGCCCTTTCTTCATGCTTCCGAACTTTCTCTGTCATGATCGCCAAGATCTGGTCATAATACTTGTCACAGTGTTTTCTGACGGCTGCGTTGGACGCAGGTCCCTCAAGTTCCACCAGAGTTGCGTTATTTTCTCTTCCCGCCGTGTTCCACACAGTGGATACAAGAGCGGGAGTTAGTTTGGACCGAGTGCCCATGGTTTCAAGAACGCAGTTGTGTACTGGTCCCACGGATGGCGCCAACTTGTTAGTACAAAAAGTGTGACGGGTTATGATGAGTGTTTATGATGCTTGTTGGATTGGGCTAATAAGCTGTTGATGGGCTGATCTTGTACTAATCCAAGTGATTGATTGAATCTCTGAACAAGTGAGAGTAAACCGTTAGCCTTACAGTGAGGACGGACCCGACGATTAAGCTTCGGCGTGAGAGTAAGTATGCATTCTTGTCAGAGATAATAAGAGTGTGTGTGTTATTATAAGAGAGAAATTTGTACCTTATGAAGGGGTTAGAACCCCTTTTATAGGCGAGGTTTACCGCTAGGGTTTCCTAATGACTCGCATATAAAAGTTAGTGGCCGGAGTGGGACCCTTGTCATGCAAGGTTCCATAATAACCGCGGATGCGGACACAGAATGCCTTCTGCGGCCAGAGGTTTGGTCCGCGGCGCATCCTGCGTGCGTCTTTGAGTTTGGGCCATAACCAATTTCGTTATTGGGCTTATTGTTGATCCAGTACTCGTGGTTGTTTCATTGTTGTTGGGCCTGGCCCAGTATGTGTATAGCACGAGTTAGGTGATAGGCACTGCTATACGTGCTATCGTCATCATTAATCATAAAGGACAAATTGGGAATATTTGTATGCGGATAAAGTAAGGTTGGTTGAAAACCATATGTGATAACACATAGGCAAGGCCGGTCCTAAGTTTTGGATGCCACTGGGTGAGCCGGGTGAAATATGCCCCTTGTAAACATAAACAAATAACACATTTTATTTATGGGTTTGCAACCTGGTCAAATCGGGCGGCTCTTCCCCATGCCGATTTTTATTCAATAAATAAAATGTTACAATATGAGGAGATAAACTCCGAATAACAAGTTAAAAAATGATCACCTAAAACGATGTCTTCTTTTGTTTCTTGAAGCAAAAACATCTATCATCTTGTTATAATCCACATTTGCTAAAAAAAACTACTTTTAATACTTTATGAGTGTCTAAATACTCATCATTTTTGTATAATCTAAACTGCAAAATCATCTGAAAACACTCAAAAATGCATCAAAATGATGAAAATATCACAAATCAGTGTTTTATGTGTTTTAAATGCAAAAATATCAAAATCAGATGAAAAATGATTCAAGTTTGCAAAATTGGCAGTTTTAGTCCCCCAAGTTTCAAAAAGTTGTCAAATCTAGTCCCTGGAATTCAAAAATGTGGAATTTTATCATTCAAGGTCCCTGAAATATTCTAAGTTGTTAAAATTGGTCCTTGAATGATTCTTTGGTCAAATGGCAGAAAAGGTCCCTGAGCTTTGAAAAATTGCAAAAATAGTCCCTGGATATTTTAAAATGGAATTTTATGAAAAAAAGGGTCCTTGTACTATCAAAGTTTGTCAAGATTGGTCCTTTTGATAATTTGGAAAAAGTTCAGTTTTGGTCCCTCAAGTTTGCAGAATTACAAAAATGGTCCTTATGCTTTATTAATATCAATTGGACCCCTTTTGTATTTAGAACCCCATCCAAAACCAAAAAGAACCCTGCCATATACCACCTGACCCCTGTCATTACCAATTTTGGACCCCCCCCCCCCTCTCTTATTAATACCACCGGTCAAATTATTCAAACCCAGCACTGTTCCTCTCCCTCACAAGAACGCGCCAAACCAGAAACCATGGTGGTTTCCATGATTTTCTCCATCCCCCCTTACCTTGTCCCCTCCACCTCCACTAACACCAAAAACTCTTAATTGACTCAAACCAACCCAATTAATGTCTCAAACCTGCTATGAGACTTTGGCGCCAAAATCTACACTTGGATGGTTAAGATGATTTAGAGAGATCCAAGGGCTGGAAATTGGTGGGAAGCAATCAGAGATCATCATAGAGTCCAAAATGTCATTATAAAGAGGAGGGGATGCAATGTATCAACATCATCTAGTGTAATTTTAGTTTTTCATTATCGTTTTTATTATTTTCAAATCTCCAGTGTAATTTAAGTTTTCCTAGCACTTTGTTTATGTTATTTAAAGTATTTGTGAACTATTTTCAGTTTCAATCTCAAGTATTAAGTTTTAATATCAATTTATGCAATTTCAAATTTCAAAAATCTCATGTGAATCAAATGTTGTTATAAGGTGTTATCTTGGACTAAATAAGACACATAAGCTCCTATAAAGCTTATTCAAGCTTTTAGAAACACTAAAAGTCAGTTTAGAAGCAAAAATCAAAAATCACCAAAAATACAAATTAAATAGTTGAAAAATCAAAAGTCATTGGAAATGGTGTACACAGCTGGAGCAGGGTGAATTATGGATGGCCTTGGGTTAGAAGCTTAGTGGTAAGCTAATAGGGGTGATAATTGGTTCTTGATCTCAGTTTTGAGCTTGGAAGCTTTTGTAAGCCTTTTTATTCATTTTTGCATTTTACTGTTGTAGTTGTTCATTAGCCTAAATTTATGTTTCTTTATGTTCATTAGATATAGTTAAGTGTATCTAATCCTTAAAATCAGTTGTTGTTCTTTTAAATTGGTAGTTTACAAAAAATCTCATTTTGACAGTAAAAATAGCATTATGGTTATTTCTTAGTTTAATGTTGTTATGATTGTTGTTTAAGGTTTCATTAATCCTAATAAGTGATATTATAAGGTCTGCAACAAGTCTCATGGCTTTAATTTGAGTTTTGCTTTGAAATTCACCAAAACTGTCTAAGTAAGGGTGTTTGGATTTGTCTGTTTAAACCATAGTAGGACTTGTTTGTATTGTTTGTTTGGGGTTGTTCTGTGTTACTTACACACCTAATACCTCAGTCTAACAAGAAAAACCATTGGTCATTTGTCAAAAAGTCAAAATCTATTTTGATCTCATCTCTGTCACTCATGTTGTTGGATTTGCATGATCATTGATCTTGTTTTTATGTATATAAGTTGTTAAAATCAATCAAATCAGTCTTAGTATACCTTAAAACAACAAAATCAGTGAGTAGTAGTGATTCAAAGTTCATCTTGGTCAAACTTTTAGTTTTCCTTAAAAAGCAAATTTTTCATTTTGGTCGTTTTTTATTAAAATAGATAATTTCAGTGTGAGTTTAATAGTGAGTTTCAGCTTAAAATCTTTTGGGGTATTAAAGTTCAGTTGCTAAACAAAATTAGAAAAATATTAGCTTTCCTTTAATCAGCTTTTTAAGTGCTTATTTTCTGGTTTCTTTTGGTACATTGACTGAAAATGGTGCCCTGTGCACAGTTGGGTGGTCCAACTTGATAAGCTCACATAGAGCTTATTAATTGCTCAAATCTTGTAATTTTTGGTTCTTTGGGTAGCTGACCTAGTCTTCTTTGGGTCCCAAGTTTAGTTTTCCATTTTGAAGCTTAATAGCTAGGGCTGCACCTAGCTTCTTTTTTTTGTCCCAATACTCAGTATATACTGTCTCAGCTTGAGCTGAGCAGTGATTTGGTGTCATCTTTATAAGCTCAACAAAAGCTCTATAGTTGTCCATAGCTTGTAATTCTTAGCTTTTTGGAAAACCAGCCAAGCCATCTAGAGGTGTCAAGCTTAAAGTTTTCACTTTTTAGCTTGTTTGGTAGGGCTGCAATAAGCCTCAACCTTGTCCCATATCTGTTCAATTCGGTTTATCAAAGTGCTTATTGGCTTTTTCCTAGCTTTTCAGTGTTAATCTTTGTGTCTTTTAGCTTCATATAAGTAGCTTGTAGCTTATTTTATCTTATTCTAGCTTTTGTTTCAGTTTGTGAGCTTGTTTGAGCTTAATTCATCAAATAAGCTCATTAACAAATCTGTTGGCTTATAAGCTTCTCAAACTGCTTATTTTAAGTTTGTAAAATTTTTGTGTTTGTTAAAGTTTCATATTTTCAGTAGTTAAGTAGTTTTCAAAAAGAAAATCTAGAAAAACTTCATTTTTAAAACAGTGATAGTGTTTATTTAATAGGTTTTAGCTTTTTGATTTTTCTTTTCATCTTATTAATAAGCAAATCTTGTTTTTATATTTTTCTTAGTTTTCTGTCACCTTAAGTTATTTTTAGAAAAAGTTTCATATTTTTCTCTATCTTTTTAGTATTTATTAGAATTTTTAATAGTTAAAAGTATTAAATAATTAGTAATAAATAGTTAAAAAGCATAAAAAATATCTTTTCAGTTTTAAAATTAGTTTTATCATATTTTAGATTTTTCCAAGTTAAAATTTTATTTTTCCAGGTTTATTTGATATTTTCTATTATTTAAGTGTATTTTAAATAATAATTAATTAGTAATAATTAGATAAAAAGTGTGAAAAATATATTTTTAATTTTAAAATTAGTTTTATAATATTTTAGATTTTTCTCAATTATAATTTTATTTTTCTAGCCTTATTTTGTATTTTCTTCTATTTTAGGTTATTTTTAAATAGTTTAAAAAAGTTTTTAATTAATAATAATTAATTAAATAGTTGTAAAAATAATTTTCTTTTTCTAATAATTTTCTTTTATTTTTAGGATTCCAAAATGTCATTTTCATATTTTTAGGTCTTTTTATTTCTTAGATATCACTTTTTATTTTGTACGTATACGTAGTTTTTAAACGTGCGGTTTACGTTTCTTTGATCTGATTGTTGTGTTTTCCAATTCTGTTTCCAATTCCATTCCAATCAATCAGTAGTGTAATAATTCATCAAAACCTTTACTGATCACTATCCTTAGTGATCATTCTATCATCTGATCTAGTGTTTACACACCATTGAGTCTCCGTGGGACTTAACGACCCGGGAATTCATTCTATTCTCCAGGACTTCATTGTATTTGTGTTTTAAGCAGTTTTAAGCTTCTTACGGTTAGCCATTCACAAGTGGCTAGCTTGTGTGAGGTAGCTTGACTAGTTTTGCACAGATCAAATTTTGGCGCCGCTGCCGGGGAGGCTTTAGCATGTGTTAAGCCATTTTCAGACCCATTCTTGCACATATCCCACCATTTGTAAAAAGCTTTTTGTAAAGTTATATAAAATCTCAAAAAGTTCATTAGCACTTTTCCTAAAGTGTTAAAAACACCAAAAAAATATAAAACAACAAAACAATCGGAACGTTTTCTATCTTGTATTTTCTTTGAGGTGATTCTTAAAGAGATTCGATTTGGATAAACGAGACGATCCAAAAATATTGTCCAAAAGTTTTTAAACCCATCAGCACAAATCATTACCTACGTCTTTTCAGTGGTACTTAATATATACATAAAAATCAACCACCGCAAATCAAGGCAGTACACCTACTAACTGGGGGTGTAACCATAATAAGTTCCGAACATCGATTTAAAACTTGCCTTTGTGTCCTTGTGATTTGGTGTACCTTTTCAAAGAAGCCATTTCATTTGTGATTATTGGTTAAGTTCACTTGTCGTTTTGCCTCGCATTTGTTTTGAAAATTGATTTTTATATTTAGTGCATGCGCACTCGTTCTTCCAGTTCTACAAGTCCACTTTCTGAACTTGGCAAGATTCCTCGTAGGCGTAGAGGACGTTCAGCTCCTTCAGCCGTGACTGAGGAACGTCTACCACCACCACCCCCTGCCGTAATGGCGGAAGACAAGCCGATGAATGAGCTTCTCCAAGCACCCATCGAGGGTTACGGAGAGGCTATTGTTGTCCCACCATCGTGGTGACACCTTTGAGCTCAAAACCGGGTTGCTTAATCTAGTAACCCAAAGCCAATTCTATGGTTTTGGGCGGGATGATCCTCATGCACACATTCGATGGTTTAACAAGATTGCATCTACCATCAAGTACAAGAATGTCCCACATGAAGCTATCAAGCTTCTTCTGTTCCCATTTTCTCTAGAGGGACAAGCCGGAATTGGCTTGAGAAACAACCCCCTCGTTCCATTGAGACATGGGAAGATCTAGTCACCAAGTTCGTTAACGAGTTCTATCCTCCATCCCGAACCACAAGTCTTAAGAATGAGATAATGAAATTTTCTCAGAGATTTGATGAATCGTTCGGGGAGGCATGGGATTGTTACAAAGAGTTGCCCAAGTGTCCGCATCATGGTTTTACCGAGTTAATGCAAATGGATACTTTCTATAATGGTCTCAACCAGACTAATCAAGACTCTTTGAATGCCTCCGCGGGAGGTAATTTTCTGAGCAAGACTACCAAAGAAGCCTTGCAAATCATTGAGAACAAATCTCTGGTCCGCCCTTTCCGAGCAAAGACATATCAGGTCTCATCTGGACCTTCTTCTTCTTCATCTCCCGTGAGTACATCTAGCACCGATGCTAAGATTGACAAACTCACAGATATTGTTCAGGCTTTGGTTCTTGCTAACCAAAAGAAAGTTACCTTCACTCAGACACCAACACATGGTGAAGTGAAGAAAGTCGAGAGTTGTGTTACTTGTGGTGGTCCTCATGCATACTACAATTGTACTGCCACCGATGGTAGTCCATTTGAAGCCAATGCTCTAGCCGGTAGTTCACATCAGGGAGGTAATCAATACCGTCCTCAAAATGAACCACACTACCGTGCTAACACTAATCAGGCACCACCCGGTTTTAACCAGAATCATAACATGCAAAACCGGAATCAGAACCAACCTAGAATGCACCAAGGTTACCAAAACCAAGGTAATTTCTATCCTGCACCAAATCAAGGTTTCCAACATCAAGGGAACCTTCATCAAAACAACTTCAATCGAGGGAATCAATTTCATGGGAATATGAATCCTAATCAGGGAAATTTTCAAAACCAAGGCCCTAATCCTAATATTAGAGGCCAGAATTTTCCTAATCCACCTCCCGCCATTGTTCCAACTGGACCATCATCTGATGAGTTGTTGAAGCAATTCATGAAGTCCCAAGATGAAATGAACAGGTTGTTGGTCAGTCAGATTTCTGATCTTAAGAAGTCTTTAAATGATCAACCCTCGGGCTCAGGAAAACTTCCGAGCAACACGATCGCTAACCGAGGGGCGATGCAAAGGCGATCACAAACAGAAGTGGTGTTTCATATGATGGACCTGCTATTCCTACTACCTCTTCTTCTTCTATCCCAAAGGTAGTGGAAAGTGAACCTAGGACACACAATGGACCTACGACTCCAATGCCTCCTCCACCAGGAGAAATAAGTCAAGTTACCAAGGATACAACGGACAAGGTGCATTATTCAAGCCCACGAAGTACCGCACACGTCCCACCTTCGGTAGTCCAACCTCAAGTTGTCCAGAAACCCAAATCGAATCCAGGAGTTGTTTTTGAACCTCCTGTAGCTCCTGTTGAAAACCAGAAATCCAAATCTTCTATTCCTTACCCATCACGTTTGAATGAGCAAAAGCTCCGCGAGAAAGCCAGTCATCAAATGGACAAATTTTTTCAAATTTTCCAAGAGTTACATTTTGACATAAGCTTTGCGGATGCTATCATGCTGATGCCCAAGTTTGCATCCACTCTCAAACACATGTTAAGCAACAAGGAAAAGCTGTTTGAAATGGCAAAAACTCCTCTTAACGAGAACTGCTCTGCAATTATTCTGAAGAAGCTTCCTGAAAAGCTTGGAGATCCTGGGAAATTTCTCTTACCTTGTGTATTTCCAGGGATGGTTGAATGCTTTGCCCTAGCAGATCTTGGTGCAAGCATAAACCTAATGCCTTATTCAGTGTGGAAGAAACTTTCTCTTCCGGAACTTACTCCTACATGCATGACTCTCGAGCTTGCAGATCGTTCCATATCCCGTCCTCTTGGCATTGCTGAGGACGTATTTGTGAAGGTAGGAAAGTTCCATTTCCCAGCTGACTTCGTGGTTGTTGATTTTGATGTCGATCATCGGGTTCCTCTTATTGTTGGTCGAGGATTCCTGAGAACGGGCCGTGCTCTCATTGATGTATTTGAGCAAGAAATCACATTACGTGTTGGTAATGAAGCAGTCACTTTTAACCTTGATCAAACTTCGAGGTACTCCGCAAATTATGATTCTGAGTCGGTTAACCGAATAGATGTCATTGATGTTGCTACTGAAGAGTACTCTCAAGAAGTTCTTGGTTATTCTCATACTTCTGTGAGTAGGGATCCCACCACATCTTCTCAACCTATCATAGCCAATTCTACCCCTTCTATCACTCCTTTTGAGGGAAGAGACTTCATCTTGGAAGAGATTGAAGCATACTTGGCTAGTGATTCTGTTCCATGGGAAATTGATCATGCTCCAATTGACATTGAGGGGGACATACTTCTTATTGAGAAGTTGCTTAATGATGATCCATCATCAACCCCTCACCCTAGTGATTCAATCCCAGATGAGATTAATCAAAATGAGATTAATCTGGAGGGAGATATTCTTCTAAAGAAGTTGTTAAATCAGGACACTTCTCCTCCTCTCCCTCCCGTCAAGCTTCATAACAAGGAAGTCAAGTCAGTTGAGAAAACTGAAGAATTTCCTGAGGTTGAGCTTAAGGACTTACCTCCTCATCTCGAGTATGCATTTCTTGAGGGCGATGATAAATTACCCGTCATTATTGCTAGAGATTTGAGTAAAGATGAAAAAGCTGCTCTCATAAAAATCTTGAAGTCACACAAGCAAGCAATTGCTTGGAAACTCTCCGACATAAAGGGTATCAACCCTGAGTTTTGTACTCATAAAATCTTGATGGAGGATGACTTTAAACCAGCAGTTCAACATCAGAGACGAGTGAATCCAAAAATCCATGATGTTATCAAACAGGAGGTTATCAAACTTCTTGATGCAGGATTGATTTACCCAATCTCAGATAGTCCTTGGGTTAGCCCAATTCATTGTGTTCCGAAAAAGGGTGGCATTACTGTTGTCACAAATGAAGATAACGAGTTAATTCCAACTCGATTGGTTACGGGATGGCGTGTGTGTATTGACTATCGTAAGTTGAATGACGCTACCCGTAAAGACCATTTTCCTCTACCCTTCATGGACCAAATGCTTGAGAGATTAGCAGGGAATGAATACTATTGCTTCCTTGATGGTTTCTCGGGTTATTTTCAGATCCCTATTGATCCACGGGATCAAGAGAAGACCACATTCGGAACTTTTGCCTACAGACGTATGCCTTTTGGCTTATGCAATGCTCCTGGCACGTTCCAACGATGTATGATGGCCATTTTCCACGACATGATCAGGGAAACAATGGAGGTGTTTATGGATGACTTCTCGGTCATTGGGGATTCGTTTCAAACATGTCTCTCCCATTTAGAAAAAATGCTTCAAAGGTGTGAAGACACCAATCTGTGTCTAAATTGGGAGAAGAGTCACTTTATGGTCAAAGAAGGCATAGTCCTTGGCCATAAAATTTCAAAAAATGGGATTGAGGTAGATAGAGCAAAAGTCGATGTTATTGCTAAATTACCTCATCCTACTACCGTCAAAGGTATTAGGAGTTTTCTAGGTCATGCCGGTTTCTATCGAAGATTCATACAAGATTTTTCTAAAATCGCCCGGCCTATGACTCATCTTCTTGAAAAGGATGCTCCTTTTATCTTCTCACCCGAGTGCATCAAAGCTTTTGAAACATTAAAGAAAAAGCTTACTGAAGCACCCATTCTCGTTGCTCCCGACTGGGATTTACCCTTTGAGCTCATGTGCGATGCAAGTGATTTTGCTATCGGTGCAGTCTTAGGGCAACGTAGAAACAAGCATTTTCAGCCTATTCACTACGCAAGCAAAACTATGACTGAAGCTCAAACTCATTACACCACCACAAAAAAAGAGCTATTAGCTGTGGTGTATGCGTTTGAAAAGTTTCGGCCATATTTAATCTTGACCAAATGCGTGGTGTATACGGATCATTCGGCTCTCAAATATCTCTTTGCAAAACAAGATGCAAAGCCGAGATTGCTCCGTTGGATTCTCCTCCTGCAAGAATTTGATATCATCATACGTGATAAAAAGGAGGAGAATCTAGGCTGCGATCATCTGTCCAGATTAGAAAACCCTCACCAAGATGTTTTCGAGAAAAAGAAAATAAATGAAACATTTCCTCTCGAGACACTCAATGCGGTTTCTTTTCGTGGGAATTCTACCACCCCATGGTTTGCTGACTTCGCAAATTACCATGCGGGTAACTTCATAGTGAAAGGGATGTCGACCCAACAGAAGAACAAATTCTTCAAAGATGTTAAACATTATTTCTGGGACGACCCCTTCTTGTTCAAAATTTGTGCGGATCAAGTCATCAGACGATGTGTTTATGGACAGGAAGCTCTTGACATTCTCAAAGCTTGCCATGCTGGACCCACCGGGGGCCATCATAGTCCAAACTACACCGCCAAAAAGGTGTTTGATTCCGGGTTTTATTGGCCCACAATCTATAAGGATGCCCACGAATTTGTCAAAGCCTGTGACGCTTGTCAACGTCACGGAAATATATCTCAAAGAAATGAAATGCCACAAAATGCCATTCAAGTTTGTGAGATATTTGACATTTGGGGTATTGACTTTATGGGGCCATTTCCTTCGTCTCGTGGTAACAAGTACATACTCGTGGCTGTTGACTATTTGTCAAAATGGGTTGAAGCAAAGGCTTTACCCACCAATGATGCCCGGGTAGTTGTGAAATTTTTGAAATCTCTTTTTGCCAGGTTTGGAACTCCGAGAGCGATAATCAGTGATCGTGGTACACATTTTTGCAACGATCAATTTGAAAGAGTCATGCAAAAGTATGGTGTTACCCACCGTCTCTCTACTGCATACCACCCCCAAACAAGTGGGCAGGTGGAAGTTTCCAACCGTGGTATTAAAAGAATTCTGGAGAGGACAGTAGGCGAAAATCGTGCATCTTGGTCGGATAAACTGGATGACGCACTCTGGGCCTTCCGTACAGCTTACAAATCACCCATCGGGTGTACTCCATACAAGCTAGTGTACGGAAAGGCATGTCATCTTCCGATTGAGTTAGAGCACAAGGCATACTGGGCCTTAAAACATGCAAACTTCGATATTCAGACAATGGTGATCACGGAAAGTTCAAATGAATGAATTAAATGAACTTCGTGATCAAGCATACGAAAACTCTTTGATCTATAAGCAAAAGACAAAGAAGATTCATGACTCTAAAATCAAGAACCGCGTTTTCAACGTTGGTGATCGAGTCCTTCTTTTCAATTCAAGATTGAAGATTTTCTCGGGAAAACTCAAGTCCCGTTGGTCTGGTCCATTTACTATCGCTAAGGTTTATCCTTATGGCACCATTGAGCTATCTCAACCCGATGGTCCTAATTTTAAAGTAAATGGTCATCGAGTGAAGCATTATTTTGGAGAGGACATTCCCCCTGTGGTTGTCCTGGATCTACAAACTTTCCCCATGAACCAATAAATGCGGGGATCGAGTCAAGCTAGTGACTCGGTAATCAAAAACATTAGCACACACCATATGGGTTTTCACCCATATTTCTGTCTTCTTTCTCTGTTCTACCACCCTAGTGTGGGGAGTTGCCCACAATGTTGTATATAAAATCTCCTTAAAAAATTCAAATAATGGCCGTAGTATTTCCCTTTTATGTTCTTTGTTTTGGCATAACCGCCGGTACTTTGAATATTGAGGGCAATATTCATTTCTAAGTGTGGGGGGGAATTCTCACGAATTTATCATGTATTATCCACCCAATTCCCCCGTTTTTGGCCAAATTTTTTTTTGGAATAAGTGTTTTTCACTTATTCATCATATGGTAATCAGTCCGCCATGTCTAAAAAACAAAAGGATTGGCTAATCCAGGAGCAAACGGCTCTTGGTAAAGATTTCTCAAATCCGTTTATGGCTTGCAATTTGCCCAAAATTGTATGGTATTCAACTCACCATATCCTAAAAGTGAAGAGTTGGCTAGCCCCCAAGTTTATGGCTTGTGGTAAAGGCAGTGGAAAATCCATAATTGGTAATCGACTCACCAAAGATAATTCTGATAATTTATCTAAGAGTTGGCTAGTCCAGAGCAAACAGCTTCTGGTAAAGATAAATCAAATCCGTTTGACTTATGATTTGCTCAAAATCATTTGGTTATCATTGTACCAAGGTTCTTACTTGAATCAAAACAATTGGCTACTCCAGAAGTGATGGATTTTGGTAAAGAGTTTTTAAAATCCATTAAAGTTCAAATCATTGCTAGGGACTAGGAATATCTCAGTGTGGGGGATTGATGAGTGTCTAAATACTCATCATTTTTGTATAATCTAAACTGCAAAATCATCTGAAAACACTCAAAAATGCATCAAAATAATGAAAATATCACAAATCAGTGTTTTATGTGTTTTAAATGCAAAAATATCAAAATCAGATGAAAAATGATTCAAGTTTGCAAAATTGGCAGTTTTAGTCCCCCAAGTTTCAAAAAGTTGTCAAATCTAGTCCCTGGAATTCAAAAATGTGGAATTTTATCATTCAAGGTCCCTGAAATATTCTAAGTTGTTAAAATTGGTCCTTGAATGATTCTTTGGTCAAATGGCAGAAAAGGTCCCTGAGCTTTGAAAAATTGCAAAAATAGTCCTTGGATATTTTAAAATGGAATTTTATGCAAAAAAGGGTCCTTGTACTATCAAAGTTTGTCAAGATTGGTCCTTTTGATAATTTGGAAAAAGTTCAGTTTTGGTCCCTCAAGTTTGCAGAATTACAAAAATGGTCCTTATGCTTTATTAATATCAATTGGACCCCTTTTGTATTTAGAACCCCATCCAAAACCAAAAAGAACCCTGCCATATACCACCTGACCCCCTGTCATTACCAATTTTGGACCCCCCTCTCTTATTAATACCACCGGTCAAATTATTCAAACCCAGCACTGTTCCTCTCCCTCACAAGAACGCGCCAAACCAGAAACCATGGTGGTTTCCATGATTTTCTCCATCCCCCCTTACCTTGTCCCCTCCACCTCCACTAACACCAAAAACTCTTAATTGACTCAAACCAACCCAATTAATGTCTCAAACCTGCTATGAGACTTTGGCGCCAAAATCTACACTTGGATGGTTAAGATGATTTAGAGAGATCCAAGGGCTGGAAATTGGTGGGAAGCAATCAGAGATCATCATAGAGTCCAAAATGTCATTATAAAGAGGAGGGGATGCAATGTATCAACATCATCTAGTGTAATTTTAGTTTTTCATTGTCGTTTTTATTATTTTCAAATCTCCAGTGTAATTTAAGTTTTCCTAGCACTTTGTTTATGTTATTTAAAGTATTTGTGAACTATTTTCAGTTTCAATCTCAAGTATTAAGTTTTAATATCAGTTTATGCAATTTCAAATTTCAAAAATCTCATGTGAATCAAATGTTGTTATAAGGTGTTATCTTGGACTAAATAAGACACATAAGCTCCTATAAAGCTTATTCAAGCTTTTAGAAACACTAAAAGTCAGTTTAGAAGCAAAAATCAAAAATCACCAAAAATACAAATTAAATAGTTGAAAAATCAAAAGTCATTGGAAATGGTGTACACAGCTGGAGCAGGGTGAATTATGGATGGCCTTGGGTTAGAAGCTTAGTGGTAAGCTAATAGGGGTGATAATTGGTTCTTGATCTCAGTTTTGAGCTTGGAAGCTTTTGTAAGCCTTTTTATTCATTTTTGCATTTTACTGTTGTAGTTGTTCATTAGCCTAAATTTCTGTTTCTTTATGTTCATTAGATATAGTTAAGTGTATCTAATCCTTAAAATCAGTTGTTGTTCTTTTAAATTGGTAGTTTACAAAAAAATCTCATTTTGACAGTAAAAAGAGCATTATGGTTATTTCTTAGTTTAATGTTGTTATGATTGTTGTTTAAGGTTTCATTAATCCTAATAAGTGATATTATAAGGTCTGCAACAAGTCTCATGGCTTTAATTTGAGTTTTGCTTTGAAATTCACCAAAATTGTCTAAGTAAGGGTGTTTGGATTTGTCTGTTTAAACCATAGTAGGACTTGTTTGTATTGTTTGTTTGGGGTTGTTCTGTGTTACTTACACACCTAATACCTCAGTCTAACAAGAAAAACCATTGGTCATTTGTCAAAAAGTCAAAATCTATTTTGATCTCATCTCTGTCACTCACTGTTGGATTTGCATGATCATTGATCTTGTTTTTATGTATATAAGTTGTTAAAATCAATCAAATCAGTCTTAGTATACCTTAAAACAACAAAATCAGTGAGTAGTAGTGATTCAAAGTTCATCTTGGTCAAACTTTTAGTTTTCCTTAAAAGTCAAATTTTCATTTTGGTCGTTTTTTTTATTAAAATAGATAATTTCAGTGTGAGTTTAATAGTGAGTTTTAGCTTAAAATCTTTTGGGGTATTAAAGTTCAGTTGCTAAACAAAATTAGAAAAATATTAGCTTTCCTTTAATCAGATTTTTAAGTGCTTATTTTCGGTTTCTTTTGGTACATTGTGAAAATGGTGCCCGTGCACAGTTGGGTGGTCCAACTTGATAAGCTCACATAGAGCTTATTAATTTCTCAAATCTTGTAATTTTTGGTTCTTTGGGTAGCTGACCTAGTCTTCTTGGGTCCCAACTTTAGTTTTCCATTTTGAAGCTTAATAGCTAGGGCTGCACCTAGCTTCTTTTTTTTGTCCCAATACTCAGTATATACTGTCTCAGCTTGAGCTGAGCAGTGATTTGGTGTCATCTTTATAAGCTCAACAAAAGCTTTATAGTTGTCCATAGCTTGTAATTCTTAGCTTTTTGGAAAACCAGCCAAGCCATCTAGAGGTGTCAAGCTTAAGTTTTCACTTTTCAGCTTGTTTGGTAGGGCTGCAATAAGCCTCAACCTTGTCCCATATTTGTTCAATTCTCAGTTTTATCAAAGTGCTTATTAGCTTTTTCCTAGCTTTTCAGTGTTAATCTTTGTGTCTTTTAGCTTCATATAAGTAGCTTGTAGCTTATTTTATCTTATTCTAGCTTTTGTTTCAGTTTGTGAGCTTGTTCAAGCTTAATTCATCAAATAAGCTCATTAACAAATCTGTTGGCTTATAAGCTTCTCAAACTGCTTATTTTAAGTTTGTAAAATTTTTGTGTTTGTTAAAGTTTCATATTTTCAGTAGTTAAGTAGTTTTCAAAAAGAAAATCCAGAAAAACTTCATTTTTAAAACAGTGATAGTGTTTATTTAATAGGTTTTAGCTTTTTGATTTTTCTTTTCATCTTATTAATAAGCAAATCTTGGTTTTATATTTTTCTTAGTTTTCTGTCACCTTAAGTTATTTTTAGAAAAAGTTTCATATTTTTCTCTATCTTTTTAGTATTTATTAGAATTTTTAATAGTTAAAAGTATTAAATAATTAGTAATAAATAGTTAAAAAGCATAAAAATATCTTTTCAGTTTTAAAATTAGTTTTATCATATTTTAGATTTTTCCAAGTTAAAATTTTATTTTTCCAGGTTTATTTGATATTTTCTATTATTTAAGTGTATTTTAAATAATAATTAATTAGTAATAATTAGATAAAAAGTGTGAAAAATATATTTTTAATTTTAAAATTAGTTTTATAATATTTTAGCTTTTTCTCAATTATAATTTTATTTTTCTAGCCTTATTTTGTATTTTCTTCTATTTTAGGTTATTTTTAAATAGTTAAAATAATTTTTAATTAATAATAATTAATTAAATAGTTGTAAATATAATTTTCTTTTTCTAATAATTTTCTTTTATTTTTAGGATTCCAAAAATGTCATTTTCATATTTTTAGGTCTTTTATTTTTTAGACCTCACTTTTTATTTTTTATGCATTATACGTAGTTTTTAAACGTACGTTTTACGTTTCTTTTATCTGATTGTTGTGGTTTCCAATTCTGTTTCCAATTCCATTCCAATCAATCTGTAGTGTAATATTCATCAAAACCTTACTGATCACTATCCTTAGTGATCATTCTATCATCTGATCTAGTGTTTACACACCATTGAGTTTCCGTGGGACTTAACGACCCGGGAATTCATTCTATTCTCCAGGACTTCATTGTATTTGTGTTTTAAGCAGTTTTAAGCTTCTTACGGTTAGCCATTCACAAGTGGCTAGCTTGTGTGAGGTAGCTTGACTAGTTTTGCACAGATCAATACTCATAATTGCTAACTCATTCAACCTCTCTTAACTCATTGTACTCCGCAAATAAGACTTCAATATCAAGCTCTTTCTAGTAAATCAACCATTTTCATTATTTATAAGGTAATCAATCAATATTAACGTTAACCTCATTATTATCTTCTTCAAGAATATATATATATATATATATATATATATATATATATATATATATATATATAGGGGAGGGTTAACGTGAGATCAAACTTAAAGTTGTAAAAATAAGATCAAGTCTAAAAGCTACTAAAACATTTATAAATAACAATTTTAGCAATAATACATAAAAATAATATTTTAATACAAATTAACATTTTAGCAACTAATAACCAAATGATACATGAGTTTGGATTAGTGATACACATGATACACATTACACTAATAAACATTCCAAAATCTGATACACATACAAAAACACGATACACATTACACTTCTAATCAAAGTGTATCATCTAGGTTTAAATAAATTTTAAAAGAAATCTATCGAAACTTTAACAATTTTAGTTGTAGTTAATAAAAATTTATTTTTGTTGTAAGGAGAGTGTCGCTTGTCAAATTTTAGTTGGATCTCATTTTAACAACTTTAATCTGTCTTATTTGATCTAGATTCTATATATATATATATATATATATATATATATATATATATATATATATATATATATATATATATATATATAGATCAAATAAGATCGAACTTAAAGGTTAAAATGAGATCAACATTGACAAGCGACTCTAAAAATAAATTTTTTATTAACTACAACTAATTTTAAAGTTTCGATAGAATTCTTTTAATTTCTGACTTTGATTAGAAGTAACAATATGTCAATTTTATATGTATGTTAAGTGTAAATTGTATCATTGTAATATCTATTAAAATAATTTGTATTAAAATTAACCATTTTTTTATAATATTTAAAATTTATTTATAAATGTTTTAGTGGAATTTTAGACTTGATCTAAATATTAATTTTTGTTTGATCTCACTGTTAACTTCTATATATATATATATATATATATATATATATATATATATATATATATATATATATATATATATATATATATATATATATATATTCATTCTAACTACAAACCCATCTATAGAATCGTGTTGAGGTCGCTTGGATTCTTGTTGAATTTTTTTCGTTTCTTGTTTTGGGCACCAGATGGTTGTGAATGATGCAACATGACAAAATAGAGTGTAAATTATATAATATTCTTATATTCTACTAAAGCAAAAATAATAAGTATGAAACAATATCCCCTGATCAAATTGATGAAGATAAGTAAAGACGATCGATGGATTCCTTTAATGCCCTAATTGTTTCCAATTCGACACTTAATTCCCGCAATCACAATTAAAAATGGTCATTGTTAAAACCTATAAACTACAGTGCGTATTGTGTCCTTATAAATCTTATGATGTTCGTCTTTTAATTTCACAGTTAGCACATAGACCTTTAGATTGATGCCCCCTTTCTTGGGCTGCCCTTGGGCCGTTGCCCACGTGGCCCATAGCCAAATCCGGGCATGCACATAGGTGACGTAATAATCGATATACATGTTAAGTTCTAACAAGAAAAACTAAAATGAGAAGAATAAGAAGAAGATGCATCAATATTTGTAAGTGTATCTGAAATGTGTGGTTGTCTTCTTATCCTTCTTATTTAAATTTTTCTTCTTATTTGATGCTAACTCTGTTCAGATAAACTAACTGATACTGTAAAAATTAGTTCAAATGAAAATGGGTTGAATGAATCAAACGGGTCAAATGTGGTGTAAATGAAAATAAGAGATGCATACGAGGCAATTCTAATGAACAACTTAACAACACCTCCTGCAACTCATGATCATGTGTTGAACACACACTTATCAAATCATTGATGACAGCAATAAATTCAAGATAAGAGTACCTCACACCAATATTCATGACAGCACACTATTCATATGAACATCGAAATCGCTTTAGTTCATACTCTCCAAAAGACACTCAACCTTACATCTTTCACATTTTGAGCCAATAACGTATGCAAAAAAGGATCAGGTTTCAGTGTTGCCAGTTATCAATGTTATGCAAGAAAGAAGTAACATGTTAAGATCAAAGGAAAATTGCTAAATGCAATATTCTGAAGAAGACCAGAAAATATATCCTTTAGACCTTGATGATTTATTCATCTTCATAAGAAAACTTGACAAAAGGTGATACTTTCAAAATTCAATAACTTTTAAAAATAATATTACAGAACTTGAACCACTATAAGAAAATGATAACAAAGAAGAATGAAAGTGCTTCTTATTACATAATTACTGAAGAATACACAAGTATAACGAGCACAATTGATTACCACATATATATGGGTTTTCCCGGTTAATTAGAGTTAGGAAACTTGTGTCGCTCCTTAAATCCATTTGTTTATTAGTAAAACACCCCGGAAAAGAAAACCCGGCGGGCTGCTTCTATAAAAAGAGTAAGCACGCCGCTGCCTCTTTGAAAAACCCCAATCCCTAAACCCTGAAGCACGCAAGTATATTTATTTCATTTTTAGAATTGTAAACGACTCGAGAAGGTTTGACCAAAACCCCAATTTGCAGGGACAATGTTTGTAAAGGTTTTGGTGACACCATCGGTGGTTGTGACCATGAACGACAAAGATTGACCATCAAGATATGAATTTGATTGCCAGTTAGCTCCCCAATTCCTGGACATTGGCAGCCATCCGGTTTTTGACCCCTTGACCTTCACGGATTGAACTGCTCCTGCCCCTCCAACATTGGTGATCAAAACAAGCTCAAAGTAGTCTCTTCCGTTTATTGTGAATCTAACTCCACCATGTTTCTTACATGGTACTCTGAAATCAATCAAACCAAAAACATTAGTACTAAAAAAATGCCGATTAGTGTCATAAATTATTAATGAAACTGGTGTATGTGCCACAAACATTTTTGTAAGACTTAGTGGCACTTCATACTTTATGCTTGTGTGATAAATAAAAGGAATAGAGGGATGACCTTTGATATATAACGGGGACGATTCCACCAGCATAAATGCCAATTTTCTCCCAAGCAGGCTGAGCCATATCGAAATGTTCGAGTGGCGGGTTGCACCAACCTCCAGCATCATTAGCTTGTGCGTAATTTGGTGGGCAAAAGTTTGTTGCGGTGATGGTCACAGACACTCCTTTCCTGCACCACTTTGGGTTCGCCTTGTAATCACATATGATCCTATAGCACTGGCCGCAAGCAGCTCCATCGTTGAAAAGAGCAGTACTCAATGCAGCAGTTCTAGTACCGTAACCAGTTGAGTATAAGTTACCATACCCACAAGCACCCCCTGCATTAAACACACTAAAATATAAGTAACAAGTCCGGACCATGTCTAGTGTACCCAACTACAAAAAAATGTTATGATGTCCCCAAAGGTAGACAATAAAAGAGGCATTTTGCCCGTTGGTTAAGCTTGTACTACATGTATTCATGTTGCACTTAAGTGGCTTAACAAAGTGTGCTAATGTCATGCAATATTTTATGGGCTTTGGTCTATTTTTATTTTATTTTTTAGAAAAGTAACGTCTTTTATAAATATGTCTAAGCGCCCTTTATGAGCAGTAAAAGGAGTATTTTCGAACACCCTATGGTAATATAATGAGACCGAAAAATGCTGCTGCGCATATAAGTTATTTTAGCTACAAGAAAAAAACATACCCATTGTCCCCGAAGCATCACTGTTTCCATAAAAGGTTGCATGAGCTTTTTCCATGCGAAGCTGTAAAAGCGTCCGCATAAACAAACAGCAAACAGATGGCAGATAACAGAAGAATGCATATTTTCGCCATTTTTGATACGCAAAGGAATGTAGAATAAGAAGAGGAAGATGGGTTAGAAGATTAGAGGAAGAGCTACTTAAATAAGGACCCATCACATGTACATCTGCAAGTAGAGAATGCTAAGAGGGATTTAATTAATATTATTTTTAGAAAAATAAATAAAAATAGAGGAAATTTCTAAAATAAACACATAGGGAACGGTGTTACAAAAATGAACCATTGAATTTCGTGTTGCAAAAATCGACCTTACGCGCAAAATATTTGCGCTCCCATCTATTTTTGCGCTCCGTGCTTTAGATCAATACACGTACACTTTAGGATCGAACCAGAACACGACACGTGGCTTTTGGAGCGCAAAATTTTTGCTCTCCTTAGATTTTGCGCTCTCAAAGTTTGGGTTAGTGGGGACGGAGAGCAAAATTTTTGCGCTCCCAACCCTTTTTGCTCTCCCAAATTAGAATATCATGCGGACATTAAATGGCCACGTATACGGAGAGCAAATTTTTGCTTCTCCCTATCTAACTTTTATGCTCCACACATTAAATGGCCACGTTCAATTTTTGAGAATCATGTACCTATCTAACTTATCTTCCGTTTTTTTTTCTTTTAATAAAAATATTTTTTTTCTTTTAATAGAATCATGTACCACACATTAAATGGCCACGTTTTTTTTTCAATTTTTGAGAATCATGGGAGCGCAAATTATGGGGGAGAGCAAATGTTTTGCGCTCTGTCAGTTTTTTATTCACATCCCATTTGCGCTCAACGTAGATTTTCGTAAGTGATGTTTAAAAGGTAGTTTTTTGTAATGGCAAACTTTTAAGTGATGTTTTGGTAATAAGTTTATAAAAATATCCCTGCATTAGGGTGTAGAAATTCTGAATCTGATTCAATCATTCCCACGTTCTATCTAACTATTTGTCTAAATACCATTCACATGGCTGAAGAGCCGTGAATGGATCAAACCCACAAGCCTATTTTGCTTCTATCATGTTGTTAACATTAATATGAAAATTACTTCATTGATTTGACATACAGTTTCATGAATATATTTCTATCTTTCCATGATGGCTTATGAGTTATGACTAATATCATTAACTTTTTGTTAACATCCGTATATGGTATGCTAAATAAATACGTAAATTAGAAATATAGTACGGAGTACTTCATTCGTATCAATATAAGTGTCCACTTTATTATTTTAGTTTGTCTCAGAATAAACGTTCACTTCCAAATTACAACCAATCAAAACAATTTTACTAAAAAAGAAGACTTTGATTGCTTAACAAAATATGTGTACTATCTCACATTTTGGGTGACACTATCAAATTGTACACTTATCATAAGAAGTGAGTCCTCAAAAGTGATAAGCACATCAAGATTCTGGTAACAAAAATGATGTTCTCATATTATCGCTAAAAAGGGCACCGTTTCTAGTAAAACAAAAATAAAAAACCTTTATACTCTTTAAAAGCAATATAAATATAGTGATAACAAAATTTGAGTCTTGATTAGTGTTGCGCTTATATCTTCATAATTTGCTTATGATAATTCATTCTAACATTGTGTAACTTTTTTTTTTTTTTTTTTTTTTTAATATATATCACAAGAAGGACGCTTTCGCTGCAACAAAGGATACAAAGATTGTGTACAATGACTCTTGACCCACATTGGTACAGTGAAAAAGCCTTAATTAACTGACTTCACAAGCATGAAGTACTTTCAAGTTGCATTGTGTGTTGTTGCTTGATGAAGGGAAAATGCATTAAAAAGATATATTAAAGACTGATGGGTCAAGGGAATATAGTTGCTTAAAAGAATAAAAATGAAATGAAATCTCACATGGCTTTAGTTTGACCTTTTGTGGATCCAAATTCTGATAAAGTTAATGTATGCACTGCGTAATCATATTTTACATTTATATTGTAAGGTGCCATTATGTTTTATTCAGAGTTTTGGAGGGAAAAAACATATATAGGATTCAAGATCCCTCGCAAATGATATATTGTTGCACAAAATAATCCAGATTCTTAAGGTTTGGCAAGTACTTACTATTAAAGATACTTGATTTGCTCACATGATTAACTTGGATAACTGAAACAAAATCTTTTTGATTGCACATAATGCTTAAACAGCAATTTCTTTTTACAATCGGCCAGAAATCCAGATGACCAAGGATTTTATGAAAGACCAGGGTTGTAAATTCGTAAACGACATTATGACATAAACATAAACCGGGTAGGATTGGGAATAAATGGGTATTCGGTGGACTTGAAACATGGCGTATTCACGTTAGGCATATGGGTTACATACATGGCATATTCACGTTAGGCATATGGGTTACATACTTCGACTTGTCAACCCGTTTATGTTTGTTTGTTTTTTTAAGGGTTAATGGTCTAGAAAACATACAAACTTTTTACTTTTTACTATTGTGACAATAAACTTTTTTTTTCCTATTAAAACAAAACAACTTCTTAATGACTATTATTGTAACCAAATAGTAGTCATTAAGTGGTAATTAACTGTGGTAATTAACTGTGCCACGTGGCATATTTGGTTACAATATTAGTCATTAAGAAGTTGTTTTGTTTTAATAGGAAAAAAAAAAAATTTATTGTCACAATAGTAAAAAGTGGAAAGTTTGTATGTTTTCTAGACCATTAACCCTTTTTTTAATTAAGTTTATAAATAAAGTTTATATTGGGTTAAATGGGACGGCCACATTAACTTGTGTAATCTGTTTTAACCGCAACATCTTCATAATGAAAATAGAACTACATCATAAGTTCATAGCTATATATGTCTGTGTTATTTGTAAGTTTTGATTATTGTGTTTTTCTTGAGCTGTTCATTAACTACTTACATTAACCTATTGCAAAAGTATCTTATTTCCATCAAACCACTTAAGGTGATCTAATGACAAAAAAACCTGTGAGTTTGTGGCTATCACATTAAAAAGTGTGAGCCATGAAATTCAATTTCGGCTAGATGCAAACAACTCTCAAGTGGCCAAGCAAACCTTCTGAAAAAAGAATGTTTTACCTAGTTTGAATCTGTGTGCGGTGGATTCAAACCCCGTAGATTAGTCAGCCAAAAATTCGATAGTCTCCCCTCCAACTCCAAATAAAAGTGTCTACTTTTCATATATGTGAAAATGTCGAAATAAATCTGTACGATAATGTTGACCCCTCGGTAAAAAACATCGAATGTCTTCCATAAAAAACTGACCTATAACATGGATAGGGAATTAAGTAGGCATAGAATTCATATCTTCTTCATGTCTACGATATGTCATCCGTAATGATTGATCTAAATTGACTTAACGGCAATAAACAAATAATTGTAGGGTGTCGGTTGATATTAAAATTCATACTATAATTTCATCAGATCAATCACATAAGTTTGTCTAGATTAATTAATTTTACTAAGTCAAATCATTATTATCAATACTAGTTGAGATAATTTACTTAAATTAGAAGAAACTGAAATCTAATAAGCGGTGGATCAATTTTTTATTTAAGGTACGTAACTAAAAAATGTTAGGACTATGCTAATGCATTCAATAGTAGAAATTGCAATTCCTTATGACGCGGAAAAAATAGTATAAAGAAATATCTGTACGTAATGAGTTTCCTATCCGTATATAGCTCTCTGGCCATGTGTTCATTATTAAAGCCTTAACAAAGCTTATTGTAAGTCAAAGCATCTTAATGAAATACATAATTATCAACCTTTTAGAGCACTGGGTACAGTGGTGTCAAAGTGTGGTGCCAAGCTCGTGCAGCAAACCGCCACGCCGCCAGTTTTGAGTTTGGCAGAAACTGTTTAGCACCACATTTCTGCGGAGTATCCGTTGGACTAGAATTTGGTGCCAAACTCAATTTTTATTTTTATTTTTATAAAATTTAAAAACAATATATCCTAAAATTACTTTATTCATAAAAAAAAACATTACAAGAAATAAAAAAACAATAAACTTAAAAAAACATAACATAATTATTCTTGTGAATATTTTGCCTGGATCCGTGCTTGTTGGGCCTCACGATTGCCGCGCTCATCGGATCGGCGTGCTTGTGTCCATAGATAGCACCCGCATATCTTCGCTATCCTTTGAGTTTGATTAAATCGACCTCGCCGAGACTCCGCTCAAGAACATCTTGCTTCATTTTTCGCTCCAATTCGTATTGTTTTTCCATCATTTGTGAAAACATTTCCGGGTTTGAACCGGAACTTGCGGTCGAGTTAGACGAACGTTGGCTCTTTGCGATCCGGTACACCCGTCCGCCTTGGCAATGCGTCGGGTCCAAAATGCTCGGGTTCCTCTTCAGTAACCGAAGACGATTACGTCTTGCATTTGTTGAGTCCGGATTTTTCCACTTATGCTTGTCCTTCAAAAACTTCCAAGCCGGCGAATGTTTAAAATCGCCATGATATCGTTTGTACAAAGTGTGGCAACGTTCCATTAAATCCATATCGTTCTCCCACTCATATGTACGGCCGTTTCATTCACAATCGAATTAAACTTCCCGACACAACGATTCATGAGTCCACTTTCCTAAGCATGTTCTTGGTACGAGTTACAAACTTTTGTTTTTTTGCTTCCTTGTTGTAAGCTTCCAAAACTTTATACCAAAACGTTTCATTACCTTGATCCGCACCGACTTTTGGATCCTCGGATACTTCAATGTAAGTTTGCGCCAAAAGTAGTTCTTCTTGGTCGGTCCATGCGCCGCGATCGCTTTGGGTCTCGGCTTCCTCTTCGGTTGTTGGTTGTTTTTTCGTTTTCTTTGCCTTCGCGGTTCCTTCATTTTGTTTTTGGACGTGGGGGTCGGGATGACCGCCTCTTGGATTCGGATTCGTCAACAAGGTGGAACGATTGGGGGGACGATCTTGGTTGTGATTCGTTTTGTTGTTGTTGTTGTTGCATTTTCCATTGAGAAAACAAAGCGTATTCGTCGGGATTGACGCATGAGTTTTGTTGCGAAAACGAAGGAAAGTATTGTTGTTGGGTGTTCGGATTCGAAGACGAACCGATCATTTGGTTCGATGGATCGTTAAGCATTCGATTGATCCAAGGGCTGTTGTTGGGATTCATTTTCTTGAAAAATATTGAAGTTGAGATGTATTTGAAGTGTGTGTGAAGTGGTATAAGTGATAAGGTTTATATAGGATTTGAAAGTGGGTAAAAGTGGTAAAAAAGAGGTCAAAATTTCAAAAAAACCAAAAACTAGCCGTTTGGTTTAAATTGAACGGCTATTTTTTAAAAAAAAAAAAAAAAAAAAACTTGGTCATTAGTTTTGGGCTGAGGACTTTGGCGACAGAGGGTCGGTAGGCTTAAGCTTGGCGTCGCGCCAAACTCGTTGGCACCAAGTTTGGCACCACCGTACCTCCTGCTCTTAAAGGCCAATTACTTCGTATATTTTTTGATACCTTTAGCCCAGTCCTCATATGTATCAAAAAACATTATGACATTTAAAGAGTTGGTAGCAATTTTAGGATTCGAACATTTATAAAACATGTAATATCATGTTAAGAAAATTATAACTCACTAGGATCGTATTCACATTTCAGGAAATTAATATTGTTACACATTGCGGTAGAATGCATGAAATGAAGACTGGTACACATGAGAGTACCTAATAATGATTTGGGTCTGACCTTTTGTAGTAAATATAATCCCAAAAGATGTATGAAAGCAACAAATCGAAAGGTTACATGCAATTGAAAATTTTGTTGAAGGTTCAAAGTCCACATTGTAGCACATGGTGGTTCCGTACAATTAGTAATGCTAGTAAACCATGATGATGGATGACCTGGTAAACACAGTTCAGCTTAATCAAACCTCAAGTCATGGCTAACGTAAATGGCTACTAAAATGAAAACAGTTTTAATAGTGAATTCTACGAAAATGTTATTATTAATAAAAGGAATCCCAACATGACATTTACGTATGGTTACGTCTATTGTTGTTAACCATCACCAATTGTCTAATGGTACAAAAGGTGTACCGTTCAAACTTCACTAGTTACAAATTTAGTGGTGTCAGGTAAAGGTCACGGTGTACCTCGATCAGACCCCGTACATCTGAGTAAAAAAGAAAACTACTCTTACAAAATAACCTGAACAAGGAAAACATCGTCGCCCTCTTTTTTTTATACATTTACTTTTTTTGCTATGATTATATCATATGATTCCTGTAAGAAGAAAATTTATATACTAGACGCGTAAATATGTAATCTTAAACTAGCTAGTTAAATTTCTTGCAAAATTGGATCCATTGTGAAGCGGTGGTACGTTAGGTCGATTCCTTGAGTCGAAATTGTGTATTTATTAGCTTTGATAATTAAGATTTTTCTAACTTTGGAATTCACGTTATATGGTACTACCAGAGGCGGAGGGAATAGGGAGACTAGCGGGTGTTAGGCCCCTCCCAACTAACCCACAAGCCCAAGTTTATATGTGTTAATTTAGTGGCTTTTGTAGCAGTCTAGTAAAAATAACTAGTTGGGCCCTGCTAATATATACCGACACTGAAGAAGTTTAAAAGTAGAATGCATGCTTGTATTTTCTTTTGTGGCGTTTCATTCTCCACCTCGTACTTTAGCATGTTTTTAAATTTTTTTTTGAAAATTTAGCATGTTTTCAAAAAAAAAAAAAAAAAATTTAGCATGTTTTTAAAACACCTAAATCTCTCTATGGGAAGAGGAAAAGTCGGAAGAGGAAGTGAAGGAAGAGGAAAAGAAAAAGATAATGAGGAGTGGCAAGAGGTCACCAACAGAAGAAGAAGACCAAATGATAACAGGAAGACGGGCATGGGTGAAACGGAGGTGACCAAATTCTTTATCTCGAACCTACCTAATGGGTGCACCCCATGGGATGTCAAGTATGTCCTTGGGGTGTTTGGAGAGGTGGCTGGAGTATATATTGCTAGGAAAAACGACAAGTTTGGGTGTAGGTTCGGCTTCATATCCTTCAAATGTGTGAGGGATGTGAGAGCCCTGGAACAAAGACTAAATGGGACAAAGATGGGTCCTAACAAACTTCGGGTTAATGTTGCAAAGTTTGCGGATGAGAATGCGGGTTTGGACTCATCGAATACGAAGAAGGGCGAAGATCGATTTGTGAAAGAGGGTAAGCATAATAATGTGTACTCTCATGGAACTGAGAATCTAAGGTTCAATCTTAGGGGGAAAAGCTCATATAAAGATTCTTTAGAAAACAAGGGGAGGATGGAGAAAAAGAAAGACGAGGTCGAGGGATTGGAGCCTGAGCCAAAGGTGGTGTTGGTCCCGGAGATAACGCAGGCCTTCAAGGAGTTACATGGTAGGGCGTTGGTGGGAAGGGTCAGAATTTGGAGTCACTCATCAAGTTGGACAAACTTCTTATGGAGGGAACTGGGAACTTCGAGATACATTATATAGGAGGCCTTTCCGTGCTTCTCAAGTTTAAGACGGTGGAGGAAGCCGATAAACTTATGATGGATAACGTCGTATGGAGAAGGTTGTTCTCGAGGTTGGAAGTGTGGAAAGGCCAAGTGCTCCCCTTTGAGCGAATAGCTTGGGTTAAAATTTATGGGGTACCTATCAACCTTGCGGAGAACAAAGTGTTTGATAATGTGGCAGCATGCTTTGGGAAGGTGGTTCACAAGGCTCAATTGAGCGCGGAAGATAGTGATTTTTCAACAACCTGTGTTGGTATTCTTGTTGGGGACGGAGCTCGAATTTGTAACTCGGTAACGCTGAAATGGAAAACCCGACAGTTCAAGGTTTGGGTAGAGGAAGAAACTAGTGACTGGGACCCGGATTGTGTTGGAATTGTGGAGGTATCGCCGGCGAGTCCTTGCCCAACGACTAACTTCGAGCATGATAGAGGAGAAGATGTTCTGTTGGGCGGTGGTGGTGACCCTCCAATTAATGTGGTAGAGGAAGAGGCGAGCTTGCATGGGAACGGGTTCATGCATGGGATGAGCAATAATAACGGGGGGAATTCCGAGGCAGATGGCGTGGGGGCTAACACTTATTACTTTAAATCTGATTTCTTAGGAGAGAAGTCAAAAGGGTTAAATAAACGTCGCTGGACCCGATCTAAGCCCAAAGTCAATAACAGAAGTGTGAGCCCAATTGATAATAATGGGCCTAGAAAGAGATCACGAGTGGATATTGATGACCCGTTCGACTTAGACCGATTCATAGGTCTCATTCACACTGGAAACATTAAGGATAAGGTTGTCTCGGTTCCTAGAGAGACTGGAACTCAGGAAGGGTCCTCCACTGGGATGGATCTTGATCTTAACCAAGTGGCGCATGGGGCTTCTCCTACTGAGGCTGAAGATATAGTAGATGAGGTCTCGGGTCCGAAGGAAGGGGTGGCAGTCGCTGGCAGTTCGAATAGTGAGGTTGAGGCTACGATCATGGTGGGGATAGCTGTTGGAGCTGAGCTCAATGATTGTGAATCTCTGGTTATGAAGTCAATTGATGGTGAAGGTAACAATGTGGTTAAATTATGAATTTGATATCCTTAAATGTGAGAGGCATCGGAGGCGAAGAAAAGGTGCCTTGGGTTAGGGAGATGAGGTGTCAAATAGGAGTTGATTTCCTGGCTATTCGAGTCGCGGAGGATTTGTCCGGTTTGATTTCTCGAAAATGTGGGGAAATAAATCGTTTGGTGTGGAATTTGTTGGGTCTGTGGGGCAATCTGGGGGGTTGATTTGTTTGTGGGATTCTGGTGTCTTTGAGTTTAACTTGACGGTTAAGAAAAGGAACTTTGTGAGAATGTCCGGTGTGTTGAAAGGGAGTGGAGATCGGATTAATTTTATAAATGTGTACGCGCCGCAAGGGGTTGTGGCGAAAAAGGAGCTATGGGAGATGATAGAAGGAGAGATTGGATCGGCCACAGGTTATTGGGTAGTTCTAGGGGATTTTAATGCTGTTCGTTTCGCTGAAGATCGCAAAGGTTCGGCTTTTAAACATACTTGCGCTAGCAATTTCAATGGGTTCATACATAGAACCGGGCTCTTGGAGTACGGTTTGAAAGGGAGTCAGTTTACTTGCATTCGAGATAACGGTAGGAAGCTGAGCAAAATTGATAGAGTTCTGGTGTGTCCTGGATACTTCAATAAGTGGCCAGAGGCGTGCCTTAGAGTTCTTCCTTCTCGTTTCTCGGATCACTGCCCATTGTATCTTTCTTCTAAGTCGAGTGGTTTTGGGGCTCGGCCTTTTAGGGTGTTTAATTCAGTGGTTGAGGATGGGACGGTGCGAGGAAGTGGTAAAGGAGGCGTTATTATCTCACGATTTTGAGGGTCCCCAGGATACCAAATTATCTAAAAAGTTTCTTTGTGCTTAGAGTTAAAATTAAAGAGTGGAAGGAGGAGATGGATGATAGAGAATATTTGGTGGAAAATTCAGCGTTGGCTGATTTGGGTAAATTGGAAGAGGTTATGGGTGAGAGAGAGTTGAATGAGGAAGAAGAATGGATCAATGTAGAGAGCAAGAAGGTGTTGAAAGAGGTGGGGGTGAGAAAGGCGATGGATTTGAAACAAAAGTCGAGAGTTAGGTGGGCCATTGATGGCGACGAGAATTCGTCTTTCTTCCATGGGATTGTAAACGGCAGGAGAGCTTCTAACAACATTCCGGGTCTAACGATTAATGGTGAATGGTGCTCGAAGCCTTCTTTGGTAAAGAAAGAAGTGCATAATTTTTTTAAAAACAGGTTTTATGAGGAGCTGCCAAGGAGACCAGCAGTGAGGTGTGAAGGTCTGAAGAGGTTGTCTGATGGGGATGCAAATAGTCTGGTGGAACCTTTCTCGGACATGGAAATTAAGGAGGCGGTTTTCAGTTGTGGTGATGACCGGGCTCCCGGTCCTGATGGTTTTAACATGAGATTCATTAAGCACTTTTGGAGTATTTTTGAAAATGACTTCAAAGATATCTTTGTCCACTTTTTGATGGCGGAGGATAAGCGTGGCAGTGGGTCGCCGTTCATAACCCTTATTCCGAAGATGAAGGATCCGGTGGATCTTAATCATTATAGGCCGATTAATTTGGTAGGGGTTATAAGTAAGGTTATATCCAAAGTTTTGGCTAACAGGCTTAAGAAGGTTTTGGGGTCCGTTGTTTCATGCATCATACCCTTTTGGGTGGTAACTTCATTTTGGATGGCCCTCTAATTGTGAGCGAGATCTTTGTCTTGGTGCAAAAGTCCGATGTTAGAGCTTTATGCTCAAGTTGGACTTTGAAAAAGCCTATGACAATGTGAATTGGAGTTTTGTGATTGACATCATGAACCAAATGGGCTTTCCTTCTCGATGGTGTCAATGGGTGTACGGTGTCTTTGAGTCCGCCCGGTCCGCTATTTTAGTTAATGGAGCTCCTACGTTTGAATTCCAATGCAGGAAAGGGATGAGGCAAGGGGACCCGATATCCCCCTTCTTATTTATTATTGTGATGGAGGCTTTGTCTTGTATGCTCTCTAAGGCAAGAGAAGTTGGGTTGTTCAAAGGGATTGCTCTTCCGCGTGGAGGACCATCTATAACTCACTTGTTTTATGCGGACGATGCTATTATTCTTGGGGAGTGGTCTCAAGCTGGAATTAATAATGTGGTGCGTGTGTTAAGATGCTTTCACATCTGTTCTGGTCTCAAAATTAATCTCTCTAAATCTAATATGTTCGGGATTGGGGTGAATTTGGTGGAGGTAGAGGAGGAAGCGAGGTCGTTGGGATGTAAGGCAAGTGAAGTTCCCTTCAAGTATTTGGGCCTGGTGGTGGGGGCAAATATGAATAGAATCTGTAACTGGAAACCTGTGTATGACGTTTTTGAGGCCCGTTTATCCAAGTGGAAGGCGTCTTGTCTTTCTATTGGGGGTAGAATTATATTGATTAAATCGGTGCTGGAAAGTTTGCCTTGCTACTATTTTTCCATATATCGAGCACCTTGTAAGGTGATCAATGACCTTGAAGGAATGATGAGAAGATTTCTGTGGGGGGGATCGAGCGAAGTGTCTAAGATTCACTGGGTGTCGTGGGATCGGGTGGCTACTCCAAAAAAGGCGGGGGGTCTTGGTATATGTAAGTTAAATATTAGCACACGCCTTCTCTCCAAATGGGGATGGAGGTTCAAAGCGGAGAAGTCTTGCCTGTGGAAAAAAGTGATTGAGGCTTTGCATAATACTAGTAGGTGTTGGGATTTTATTCCAAATAACAAGGTTTTGGGCGGAGTTTGGAATAATATCGTGAAGGTGTTGTCCAGAACCGTTATCTCGAATCTTCCTCTTAGGAGGTTCTTTAAAGGGGCAGTTGGGGATGGGGAAAATATAGCTTTTTGGCTGGATCCTTGGGTTTGCAACGCGCCCCTGAAAGACCTTTGTCCGAATCTGTTCTGCCTTGAAAAAGAAAAGAAGTGTAGGGTGAGGTGTCGAAAGCTTGTTGATGAGGTGGGTTCAGGAATGGTGGAGTTGTGGAAGTGGTCCAGAGCGCCTGTGACTGAGCAAGAGGTTGAAGAGTTGGATTTCCTAAGAAGTGTTGTGGGATCGGTGGAAATGTCCGTAGGAGGGATAAGTGGTGTTGGCTTGGTGACAAGTCGGGGGATTTTAGCGTGAGTTCGGTTCGACGATTGATCTATAGTGAGTATGACTTTAGCAGTATTTATGTTACTAAGTGGTGCAAATGGATCCCGGCAAAGTGTAATGTCTTTATTTGGCAAGCGGAGATGGCTAAGGTCCCTACTTCGGATGCTCTTAGAAGAAGGAATATGGTGGGAATTGAGGCTATCTGCTCTCTTTGTGGTGAGGACAATGAGTCAGTGGAACATTTGTTTACAGCTTGTGAGGTTGACATGCGCGTCTGGAACAAAATCTGCAGCTGGACCCGTATCCATCATTTCTTCGCCTTTTCATTCAAAGACTTAATTGAAGTCTATGAGCACGTGGGTTTGAAAGGTAAAGCGAAAAAGATTTTCCAAGGTATTATCATCCTTACGTGTTGGGTCATTTGGAGAGCAAGAAACAAGGCTAAGTTTGAAGGCAAATCTGTGAAGATAGAAGAGATTATTAGTGAAGTGAAATCCATTGGCTTCCTTTGGGTTAGATCTAGAGCTAAGTTATCTAAGTTGTCTTGGGCTAATTGGTGTAAATATGATATAGTGTAGTCGGTTGTTGTAGTTTGCCTCCCGGTCTTCGGGTTGACTGTTTGTTAATGAAGTTTACTTTTCAAAAAAAAAAGCATGTTTTTAAATATATGTGTCTTTTCAATAATTATTATTTGCATGTATCTAACTAGAAAATAACCAAACCCATATTTTTCTCTCCTACTTCTTCCATGATTTTACTTATATTTAACAAATATACGATTTCTTATACACCCGTATGTATGATAACTTACTTTGGAAACAAAAGGTAAATACAAGTCAAAATATTTATTAATGGTTTAATATAGTTCTTATTTCTAATAGTTTTAGATAAACTCATGAATAACAAGCTGAAAAGCTGAAAACAAAAAAAAATGTTTTTGGCTGATTAATTGGTAATACTTAATGTTAAAGTTAAGATGCACAAGGTATAAGATTTTATAACTTGTTTCTTACATATTTTGTTTACCGCATGCTTGTCATACATGTTTTAATCAATTTTTATTAGCAGCAAGTAGTTTTTGACACAACATAATTTGCTCGCACATATAATGTTCACCGTTATTATTTTGTAGTATAGTCGGCCCCCCCTAACGTAAAATCCTGGCTCCGCCCCTGAGTACTACGATAAATAGAAAAATGTGACACTTGCCTTTAAGATAACACATGATAAAGGTGGAACTTGTAGATATTTGTTTGGTTCTTGAGCACAACAAAGAATTTGAATGCGAAAGAATTTGGACCATTTTATCCTGTTTTTGATATGAAGGTTAACCAATTGACATAGATTAAACATATAGGAAGAGTGTATGTGTTTGAGTGGATAAACTATAAAGGATTGACGTCTTTTACCTTTCATAGCTTGGTCAATGTCCTCTTTGAAGGAATAAGACCGGACAAGAAACGAGATATAGTTGTCAATAGTCATTAAATCAATCACTGTACTGTTTATGTTATTAGTCAACGAACAACAATATTAGTGAGGTGATTTGAGTACTTCATAAAATGATTGGGACACTCCTATTAATTATGATTAGACATTTATGTCCTCACATGATGAAAGTGTAAGAATAATTGTGAGGGTATAAATGTCCAAACACAATTAATTAGAGTGTCTCAATCATTTAATGAAGTGTGCAAATCATCTTCCCCAATATTAAGTACACACAAACCAAACAACATACATTGGACAAACAAGCTTATAACATGATCTTCCTACACAAACCCTTATAAACACTGTGTGCCGAGTTTAGAGGAAAAAAAGGGCAAGGTTTTAATCTTTTGTGTTTTCATATTTGAAAAGTAAGAGAAAGAAATTATAAGTGGATGGGTAGTGGTGTATATTTAATTATTAAAAAAAAAGGAGGAGGTTGTTGTCAAATTTACAATAATATAAGTAATCTAAGTAAATTAGGAGTGGTCTAGTCTATTGATAAATTGTTGTAACTATCACGCTAAAATGTGTGAGTTATTAGATTTAATTTTTGTTGGGTGCAAACAATTCTCAATTGATCCAGCCGACCTCTTGAAAAGGAAAGATATTACCTGGTTTGAGTATATGTAACGGTGAGTTCAAACTCCTCAAATTAGTTAGCCAAATGGTCAAAAACCATGATTATTAGCAATTCAAAAAAGAGAAGACTTATGAAAACATAAATAAACAATAACACAACTAAAAAAAGAGCGAGTTGTAACGTGACCGGTCGACTTATGGCAGAAGAAGACCATTTCTATTGTAACTGTTTGGTACAAAGTAAAAAAAAAAAAAAAGAAAAAAAACGTGATGAATAATTCGTTCCATAGATGCCTCGGTTTATAGTGCCAGCGTAGCTTTGGGTGATAACTACTTCTCCAAAACCCAACAGACTACTTACTCATAGCCAGGATGTAGGCAGTTGGCCAAACCCACGTCTATTCGATTCTAAAATATTCATTCACGGGATCACCTTGCGCACTTTTAGGATGTTTTCAAGCCATACTTCCACCAAACATGTAAGTTTAGTTTTCGAAAGTTATATAATACTTCCTCTATCCTAAAATAAATGTCAACTTCGAAAATGCATACAGCTTTAGAAAATCTCACTAACTACACTTTCTATCAATAAAATATCATTTTTACCCACTAAAGTTTGTTTTCATTGATTCAAATATAAAGTTAACAAAGACACTATCTACCAATAAAATATCATTTTTATCCACTAAAATTTGTTTTCATTGATTCAAATATAAAGTTAACAATTATTTTGAGACAACCAAAAATAGCTAGTGATTACTTATTTTGAGTCATGAGAAGTAATAAAATTCAGTTTTTTTCTTTTTCTATAAATTTCTTCTTTCAAAATGTTGGAACTTCAATCTTTAACAAGCACGCAAAAACGATTATGTAAACAAGATAACTTGCCATCAATCGTGCAAAGAAAAACGAACCAAAGATATGTGCACTACAAAGACTAACCAACGATTTAATTGTATACCACGACACCTTGAATTAGTTTACAATAAATGTTGAGCCTTATCCCTTCTCCTCAATTTCAAAGATAAGAGGGGTCGATGCTCCTACTACTAGTAGAGGTGCAACACTAAACCGGTTTTCAAAAAAACCGACCCACAAAACCGGAACCGGTTTTCAACAAAACCGGTTTTTACAAAACCGAAAAAACCGAACCGGTTGTACCGGTTTTAAGTTTTTCCAGCGGACCGGTTTTTTACCGGTTCTAAAACCGGGTAAAACCGGTTTTGAAAAAACGTTAAAACCGATTTTTTCAAAACCGTTTAAACCGGTTAAACCGTTTTAAAACCGGTCAACGCAAAGTCAAACGCGCCGTTGGATTTGAATACCGGCGAAAACCGGTCAAAACCGTTTTAACCGTTTTCGCCGGTTTTAAACCGTCACCGAAAACCGATCAAGACGTTGGGACATGTTTGTTACCGCTTTTTCTTGTCTTTTTGATTTTTGAGTATTTTGAAGCTAGAACTTGTAGTATAAATATGTGTTTTGGGTTGAGGCTTAAAACACATCAAATCTCTCTTTAATCTCTCTAAATCTCTAATTTCTTTATAATGAAAAACACACAATCACAACAAGCTTCCACTAATCCTCCTCCGCTGGGTCTTCCGGTCACGAAAACATTACACACAAGATGATGTTGCTCATGTTAAACCAACTTCACGAAATCCCGAGGTTTTTAATCATATGGATTTGTGTGTTATGAAAGATGGGACGGAAAAGGCGTTGCAAAAATGTTTTAGCTTTTATGCTTCCGGGGCTAACACTACACTAAAGGGTCATATAGCCAAATGTTCCGCGGTACCTCAAAATGCCGACGGTACTATTGGTGAGGATGGTCAAATTTGTGTATATGATAATAATGCACTTCAAAGAGATTTTATGGGTGGGTCATTCAACATACTTATCCATTCAACCTCTTCGACAACGCCAAGCTTACGGCTATCATCAAAAAGAGGCTACACTCACGGTATAAACAAGTAAGTCGTACTAAACTTAGAAGTGATGCTTTTAAATTATGGGAAACGGCTAAAAATGATATTATTAATGGTTTTCGTGATTATAAATATGGTGTTTCTATAACTACGGATGTTTGGATCGCACCACATGGTTCGCAAATTTTATCTCGCCATTATGGCTCATTGGTTTAATCCCGAATCTTGGTTATTAATGAAACGGATAATTGCTTTTAAACTATTTGGTTATCCTCATACGGGATCTAATTTAAGAAAAATTTTACATGACACTTTAATTGAATATAATTTAGATGATAAAGTTTTTACGATTTCACTAGATAATGCATCTAATAATACTAGAGCTATGAAATTGTTAAAATTACGTATAAAACCCATTTTAGATGGTGCTTTTTTTCATTCCCGTTGTGTTGCTCATGTTATAAATTTATCCGTTCAAGCGGCATTAAAAATATGTGAGAGATTACGCTACAAGGGACATTAACATAAACCTTTATAATACTTTACGTGAAGACGCTACAAAGCGTCAACGATCATCGGCCTCGACAAGCGAGTTGGGACAATATATGGCTACAAACTTTTTAACAACTTTAAGTCCCGATGAGTTTGCAAACTTTGACATTTTGGCTTGGTGGAAAGAAAGGGAAATCCAATTTCCAATTTTAGCCGCTATGGCTCGTGACTTATTAGCGGTCCAAGCTTCGACGGTAGCTTCCGAATCGGCCTTTTCTCATAGTGGTCGAATTATATCGGATAAAAGGACAAAACTTAGCCCCGAATCCGTGGAAGTATGTGTATGTTTGAAAGATTATATGGACGGAGTAGATAGGGTACAACATCAAACATCGTTGGAAGGTTCGATTGAAGAAGTTGAAGAAACTATAGCACAAGAAGAAGATGAAATAGGGATATCACCTCCGCTACCGAATTAGATGAAGGTGAATTTGAACCATTTGATGTTGAAGAGTTAGATGTAGAAGAATTTTTGGATGATTTAATTTCTTGAGTATACACGGGTGATGGCAATGCCGAAGCTCGATATACTTGAGTATACTAATATGTTTTTGGGTGATGGCCATGCCAAAGCTCGAAATGTATTAGTATTTATTTATTTTAGTTCTATAATTGTATTGTTTAAATAAAAGTTATGATTGTATTCGAAATGTATTAGTATTTTATAGTTTTAGTTGTATGATTGTATTGTTTAAATAAAAGTTATGATTGTATTTGAAATTTATTAAATGTTTTAAATTCAAAAACCGAACCGTAAAATACCGATAAAAACGGATCCAACATTTAAAACCGAAAACCGAACCGTAAAAACCGATAAAAACCGATTCGAAAATTTGAAACCTAAAAACCGATTCGAACATTTAAAACCGAAAAAACCGATTCCGAAAAACCGAAAAAACCGAAACTGATTTTTGGCAAAACCGGTTTTTTAAAAACCGGTTTTCCAAAAACCAAAAACCGGTAAAAACCGGTTTTTGTGCACCTCTACCTACTAGTCCTAACCGACCTAAAAAACTCTCGACCCTTATCCTAGCCGACCTAGGCATGTACTATACTAAATAAGCTTTTGTTTACTTGCCTTGCAAATAGACAGGTAAGCTTACATAAGGAAACTACAAACTCGGTTTACACCAAAACCTAATCAACGCACTATTATACCCGTAACACACCCAAATTTTGGAACGCAGAAGAAGATAACAGGGGTATTACTTCATAGCATAAAGTACAAGTCATAGAAAATGACCTTTCAAAAGAGACGTTTTGAAAGTATTTCACATTTGATACATTGAAACATCAGATGTTGCAAAAAGGTCCCAACAGTTTTCATAAAACACGATGTTTTCAAAAGATTAAAAATGTTTTAAATATAGCATAAATTTCAAAAGATAGTCTCTTCAAATGAAAAAATGTGCCAAGTCTTCAAATGATATCCGTGCAACTCCATCCAAGAATTTCATGCAAAAACCTGAGATAAAACATGCCAAAGAGTCAACACAAAAGTTGAGTGAATCCATAGAGTTTAATCAAATAAACAGTTCATCACAATATATATCAATTTAAGAAACAATGGGTTAAGTTGTTATACACCCATAATTCAAAAGCACTTATTATTGCCCTAAGCTCATGACACCGAACATTAACGCCATTTTCAGTATTCTTTCGAATATAAAGTGCCCTTAGTAGGTAATTGCCAAATTTACCTAGAGTCTCAAATACATGTGTATGGTAGCCCCATTGCGGCAATCCAAAATGGGGTATGTCAATCTCAATAGATCTATTCACGATATTCGCGTTTACATGCATGTAACTAACGGTTCTTGATGGAAGGGACTTCCAGGCATAAGGATACTTAGGCAATAATAAGTTCAGATCGCATACAGTTTCAAAACAATTGTGATCGTAAGTAAATATAGCATGTATCTCCCCCACGGAGTTTATAAAAAAATTATAGTAAAATTTGGGGCTATGAACTCACCCGTAACACGTAGTAGTGATCGGAACATGAGAATGGTGAAGAAACCGCGAAAAATCACAAGGAACCTATATAGGAAAACATAACACGTCTTAGGCTCGGAGAAATAGTAAGTAATAAGTTAGTGAGCTGTTAGGATGTTTAGAAAAGTCCCGACTTCATTGGTCCGCCATTTCTAAACCGTAAGGGATAAACTTAAGTTCTATACATCTTTGGAAAGGTTTGAATGTGTAACTTTCAAAAATGTGGATTTCCTTATAAATAGGGCTTCGTAACTAAGGTTAAATGACTAATTTACCCCTGAGACTCAATGCAGAAAGTTCCCAAGTTAATTTTGTCTCACCAAAAAGACTAGAACTTTTGATCTACATACCCTATTGACCACAAACCAATGGCAAAAGTTTTATTTATGTCTTAGCTACACATTCAAAAGGGCTAAGTGATAAGAATGCTCAGATCCATGAGCTTTTTTCCTTAGAAGACAGACATGCAAATCTGGACACCTTTTTGCAAAAATTTATTAAAAATTCATCGGGATGTTTTAGGACATGGGGCTTTCGGAAAAATGACCCTGAGATAAAAAGGGGTGAGTCGTTTTTGCTACATAAAATCCTAGACAGATTTAACCAATCACAAATTAGTTGCTTTATGCTTTTTAAAGGGCTAATAACCTATTAAAGCATCATATTTGTCACAAATGTCAGTTCGACGTAGCGAACAAAAAAAATAGCCCCTTTGCCCACTTATCTCGTCTATTTAGTCTCTTATGATACATTTACTAACCAATACAACCGGTATCCGATTTTTTAAACGTGATATGATCCTAGTTGGACTACACGCTGTAAACCTCGCACATCAAAACAACCTTAAACACACTTTATCCTCCCCCCACATTCCTGTATATATGGAACCGCAAGTACCAGGTTTATGATAAAAAAAGTACACTTATCCTCTTTACAAACACAAACAGATATATCATCCATTCATTCATCACTTTCATTCAAGACCCCCAAAACGTGTACCAAACCCTAAATCAGTATAAATAATTCTAATTGATTGTCGGTTTCCATAATTTCTCAAGAAAAAAGGTATATTCCTTGTTTTTTTAATGTTTTATTACCCCAATTGTATTACTTTATAATAAAAAATATTCTGTTAATTAGGGATTTTGAAATTAGGGTTTTGATTATTTTTTCCCGATTTATACAGGTGTGATGGAAGTACCACTTGATGTGGTATTCAAAATACACTACAATGGTGTATTTATGTTTGACCGCTTAAGGTATGATTATGGTAGGGAGATAGTAATGGAGGCCTCTTCAATAGATAGAATTATGTGTAGCCCTCTGTTAGATATTTTAGTTTCCAAGATTAAGAATAATATATGGGCTCTATACATGTGCATTCCTAACTTAGACATTGATAGTGGAGGCTTAAAGATCATTGAAAGGGATGCAGATGTGAATGTTTTATATGATCTAGCTAAACAACATAAGACAGTTGAATTGTTTGTTGTTCATTCCCCCCAAAACTTAGCACCCTACTACCACCGTAACCTTTGTTTAGATAGTTCTGACTCGAAGTTACGTAAAAAAAAGAAACATAATAAGATGAAAAAGGATGCCGGTAATATGTCTTGTGAGGAGTTGGTTGCTTGGGCTGAGGAAGAAGCACAATTCCCTTATTTAAGGTCTCCTCCACTTAAAGATAGACCACTTAGAAAGGACTTTGTGGGTAAGGTTACATTCACTAGAGTTTGGAATTATCAAGATGAGTTTACCTATGATTACCCTATGCTAACTGAAGATGAGATGTATAGGGAGTACAATGTTGTAGTTGATAAGCTAGTGGACGATGTGGGACTTGAATCTGGTAAGGCTTTGGACAATCAGGATGTTGATACGGCTATGGACACTATTAGGCCACTGGATGTTGAGGAGACTGATAGGGAAGTGGACATTGATAGGGTTGTGGAGCATGATACGGTTGGCCAAACTGATATGAATGTGGAGAATGATAGGGTTGTGGAGACTGGTATCAATGTGACTGATATGAATGTGGAGACTGATAGAGTTGTGGAGAATGATAGAGAGGACCAGAATGTAGATGGAATGCATTTAGATGTGAATCGATGGTAATTTGTCGATGATGTGCTTGCTAGGCAAAAACTAGATAAAGGTAAGTCCGTGGTGACACGAAAAAGTAGCTAGCAAAGAAGATAAGCACCAATGTTCGTAGACCAACAGGTAAAGTCATTAGAGAGAACAACAATCCTTCTACATCCTCGATTCTCGAGAGTGATAGTGAAGAAGACATTGACACTGATCCTCGTGTCTCCTCAGATTCACAAGGTGAAACTGCAGAAAAGAAGGCTAAGTCTAGTCATCATTCATCGTGTTATGAGTCATATGAGTCGAGCTTGAATCCGATAAGTCCTACGATTATCGAGCAATGGTGAAGACGAGGTTATCCAACCGAGAAAGAGGCTACTTAATGACAATAACAGTCATTCGATGAGCGGAGGCCCAATAAGGAAATGATGATGATGATCATGATACATAGGAAGATGTAGTTGCAGATGGGCCCACAGGATTAGGACCATTAGTTAGGGAGCATGAAAATTACATGGCAGCTTTGTTGAAGCATATAAATGATAAAGGAGATGGGATAACAGACCCATTTTCCGCTGTTCAAAAATCCAAAAAGGAAGACAAATACCCTATTTATGATGATCAAACACATTGGAGATTGAAGAAACCAAGCGTAATACTTTCACTCTTTGATATTTAATATTGTTTATCAAATTACTGTATCACATGCTTACTATAATGTTTGCCTAACTCGATTGTTTGTTTTCACCATTTAAAGCCTTGGACAGAAGTTCCCGGATGTTGACAATTTTAAGGAGTGCCTTACGTACTATGAATTGGAAAACGGTTTCTCACTATGGTTTGAGAGGAGTACAAGGAGCAAGGTTATTGCAAAATGTGGTCAACGAAAAGAGACGCTTAAGGATCCATCCATTGGAAAGCAGACTTCGTACCACAAGTATCCTTCAGAGAAAGTTGGGAACTCTGAGTGCCCTTGGAGGTGTTACGGGAAGATGCTAAAGGGAGAATCTACATTTCAAGTAATTTCTTTGAAGGATAACCACACTTGTGTTCGTAGTTTCCATTATGGTAGGCTTGTTAATTTTAAATGGATAGGTAAGCAATTTGGAGATAAGATAAGGATGAATCCAAATATCAGTATTACTAATATACAGGAGCTAGTGTTAAGAAAATACAAATGCCATGTTAGCCGCATTACGTGTAGGAATGCTAGGTCATATGCGCTGAATGAAAAGGATGCTACTATCCAGGATCATTACGGTTTACTTAGGTCATATGCTAAGGCATTAGTGGACTCAAATGAGTGTAGTACAGTTAAGGTAGGTGTCACGGTTAATCATGATTAGAAGACATATTTTGACAGATTTTACGTGTGTTTCAGTGGGTTGAAAGAAGGTTGGAAAATAGGGTGTCATAGGATACTAGCTTTGGATGGATGTTTTAAAAAAAATCAAACACTTGGGTGATATTAACTGCAGTTGGTAGGGACGACAATAACCACATATTTCCCGTGGCATGGGTTGTGGTGACTGTGGGGAATAAAGACAACTGGAGTTGCTTTTTACAGTTGTTGGGTGACGATTTGGATATTCCAAGTGGACAGGGTTTGACACTAATGTCTGACCAACACAAGGTATTAGTCAACAGACTTTATAATAATAAGGTTCAAAGCTTATTATTTATAATATGCATACTAACACATGTTGTTGTTACATTTAGATCAGGGATTGATTGAAGCAGTGAAAGAGGTGATGCCTCTGGCAGAGCATCGTCAATGTGCTCGCCACATTTCTGAAGGCTTTCGAACATAGTTCCCTGGTGTTGAATTTGGACAACTTTTCTGGGCAGCTTCAAAAGCATCTTACCTGCCATTACATAACAAGGTTATGGAGAAGATCAAAAGAGCAAATCCAAGAGCATATGAAATTTTGGTCAAGAAAGATCCAAAGACTTGGTCAAGAGCCTTTTTCCATGAAGGTGTATGCTGTGAAGCTGTCGAGAACGGATTTAGCGAATGTTTCAATGCTGTCTTGGTAAGTATAAGGCATAAACCCATAATAACAATGTTGGAGTCAATGAGAGTAATTGTTATGGAGAGGATTCATACAATGAGGCTGCTGATGGAAAAGTGGAATGGTGATATATGCCCGAACATTCAGAATATATTGGAACAGTCAAAGGATCAACAAAGGTATATAGTAGCAGTAACAGTTTCTTTGTTACTCATTTGAATTACATTCTTTAACTTGCGTAACATTGACAGGTTCTGACATGTGATATCATGTGGGGGTAACAACTTTGAAGTGAGGAAAGGATATGAGGCATTCAAGGTAGATGAGCCGAACCGAACATGCTCGTGCAGAATGTGGCAAATATCAGGTTTGCCTTGTTGCCATGCCATAGCATGCATTTTTAAACTCAATAGGATGGTAGAGGAGTATGTGCCTGATTGTTTTAGGAAATAAAGGTACTTGTTAACATATGGTCAGTATATGAAACCTATTGATGGCATTGACTTTTGGCCAGATGTTAGTCATCTATCTAGGATTTTAGGTCCTATTCCTAAGTCAATGCCTGGTAGGCCTAAGAGAAAGAGGGTCAGGGCATCCCATGAAAAAAAGTCTACTGCTAAGATCAGTAGGGCAGGAATTGTAATGACTTGTCAGAACTATGGTGAAACTGGCCATAATAGAAAGGGATGTACAAACCAACCAAAACCTCCTGCTTCAAAATAAAAAGTGTTGGAATCACTCCTAAACTATATTTCAAGTGTTTGTAATCAATATGTAATATGTTGCTTAATTAGGCTTTTATGTTTGTATTAATGGCAAGGCTTATGTAGAAAGCACATAAGCCTTGGCCTAAATCCAATAAGGAAGGAAAGGGACTTGTAATGTTTCCCTAGTCCCTTATCCTATAAATAGACTTGTAAACCTTCATTTGAAGGTTGGTTGTTCATTTCACATAATACACTACGCATATCCTTTCATTATTATCATACGTGTACTTGTGTGTGTGTTCATCCGATCATTCTCATCTATATTTCTTACATATTGATGCTTGTGTTACAATATGGTGACCTAACAGTGGTATCAATCGCCATCTAGTTGGGTGAAACTCTTTTGTTTTTGAAGTTTTGTATCATACGCGTGGGTTTTGCGCATTACTTTTTCATACGCTTAAAAGCTTCAATTTTTACACTTAAAAACTCAAGATTCTTGTAGTTCAAGGTTTATTTAGTGTTAAAATTTCAGTTTTTAGCAAAAAGTTTGAAACTTTACGTGTGTTGACAATTTTTTTAGCTTGATTTTATTCGTATCCTTTTGTCTACGCGTAAGGATAAAAGGTGTTTTAAATCATCAAGTTTCAAACTTTTGTGATAGTTTGGTGATATTGAAGCTCTTCCATCATTAAAATCAGGTTTCTAAATATTTTTTAAGCATAAAATCAGTTTTAGTGATAGTTTGTACTTTCTACTCGTAACAAAACCCTAGTTTTACTCGTAAGCTCTAAAGTCTATGCCTAAGCATTTTGTTACTGATCCGCGAAAAACCGTCAAGTCTAAACAGACTTAAAACAGCTTGGAACCAAATACAAATGAAGATCAGAGAATACAGTGAATTCCCGGGTCGTTATGTCCCACGGAGACTCAATGGTGTGTCAAGACCAATTCAGACGATAGAAGGATCACTAAAGATAATGATCCGAAAGGATTTGGATGGAATATTACCCTACTGAAAAAGCCAACAAATAACAACGGCTAAAATACAAATTAAGAAAGTTAAAAAAGATAAAAGATATTAAATAAACGCTATCACTATATTTAAAGTGATGAACGTTTAAAACCTAAAACGAAAAACTTACGTTTAAATTAAAAATAACGTAAACGTACAAAATAAAACGTGAAACTTACACAATATTAATCCTAAAAATATGAAAATAACATTTTTACAAACCTAATGATAAAATAAAATTATTAGAAAAAGAAAATTATTTTTATAACTAATTATCTAATTATTATTAATTAAAAACTATTTTTAACTATTAAATAATAGCCTAAAATACAAGAAATTAGGAAATAAAGCTAGAAAAATAAAATTATGACTTAGAAAAATCTAAAATATTATAAAAGTTATTTTAAAACTGAAAATATATTTTTAGACTTTTTAAATAATTATTATTAATTAAAAACTAATTAAAACTAATTTAAATTATTAAAAATACCAAATAAAAGGAGAAAAATATGGAAAAATACTTTTTAAGCTTTTTATATTTATCTAAACCTAAGAAAATTGAAAAATTATTTTTTAGAAGCTTTTCTTAATTATTTGTATTAAAAGCTAATTAAAAATGATTAAAAACTAATTTAAATTAAGAAAAATAGCAAAACAACTTAGAAAAATCTGAAAATTTCAGGAAAACTTTAAAATAATATTAGGAATATGAGAAAAATGGAAAAACAGGCCCTTGTTTGGAAGAATATGCAACTGATGTGCCAAGTGCTTATAAATAAGCACTTGGATAAGCCAAACCCACACCAAAGGGTACCAAACTGATATATAAGTTACAATATGCTAAAGGAACAGAAATGGAACAAGAAACAACAAGCTAAAACCTCTTGATTACAAGCTAGATCAGATTGTTGACATGAGAATAAAGCTAAAAGGCAGCCTGGGGCCAACTTGCAGCTTATGCACAGGCCACTCAATAAGCTCAAACTCAAAATAGAAAATGGGAACTTGACAAAGACCTGGCTAACTACTAATGAACCAAAATGCAGACTTGGGTGAGCCAAGATGGCCCTTGTGCAGACCTTACAAGGCCTGCATAATCCTGTGCAGGGCACCATAACAGTCAAGGTGTCCAAAATAAGTTAACAAATAAGCACTCTATAAGCTGACTAAAGGCAATCTAGTATTTTTATATTTTTGTTGAGCAACTAAATATTAATTTCCCAAAAGTACTTAAGCTAACTTTTAATAATAAACACACAGTGAAATTCTAAATTTTATTCAAAAATGGGTATATGAAAATTTTGACTTTCTAATAACACATACAGTTTGACTTTAATGAGATTCAGATGCAATTTAAAGACTGAAATGGATGAAATATGGTGAAATGATACTTAAACAAGCTAGCTTATCAAATACTAAACCTATATTAACAGATTTCAGAGACTGGATTTCAACAGTTAGCTCACAAGATCAGTCACAAGATCATTTTGACTTTTAAAGCAGTGTGATGCAAAATAAAGACAGAGATAGACTTAATGATCAATACTAAGCCTAAAGCAACAGATTAAATCAACTACTGTATCCTCTAAAACAGTCTTAATGACTAAACCAAACACTACTTAAGTACAACTGTTATGAAGATTAAAAGAGTAAATCTCTAAACCAACAAATGTTAATGATCAATCTAAGTCCAACTGACCTAAGTACAACTAGTTAAACAGGTATTAGCAGTTTATGACCACAAATACAGAAACAAGCAAATACTGCAAATAGACTTGAAATATGAAAACTGAGAAACTCACCTACATGTGTCCAAATGTATTGCAGGCTAAACCAAACCCAAACCTAAGCTAACCTAAGCTATTTCCAACCCATATCCATCCTTTGCAACAACCCTTTTCCATTTCTGAACCAAGAATAGTCACCAGTTGACTTTTGTTGACCAAAGGTTGATTGAGAGTATAATCTAAATAGAAGCTTATATAAGCATTCAATAAGCTATATGAGGGCTTATCAGAGCTTATAATAACTCAACAACAACTGATAATAACATTCAATTTAACATGAAAATCTTTTGAAATTGAAATTTTACATAAACTAAGAATGGAAAGGAAACTTGAATTTTATTATTGATGAAGGATCACTTACACTCAAAAACACTTAAACAATAACTTGAAAGTTTAAACATACACAGGAAAACATGAAAATATAAAAACGACATTAACTAAAAACTAAACTACACTACCCCCCTGGTTTCTTCTCTTTCTTCACTTATTTATACTTCAAAAGCTTCCTACTAGACCTCTGATTGAATCCCACTTGGAATTGGGGCCGTTGGATGTCTTTAGAGGATTTTGGCCGTTTGATGCAATTTGGCGCCAAAGTGGTTTTAGCCAGGTGTAGGGGTTGAGTGAAATGAGGGGAAGGAATTTAATGCCTTTTGTTTTGTGTTGAGGTGGAGGGGACAAGTTAGTGTGAAGATTGACTGGAGGTGTGGGCAATGGAGTGATTTCAGGCAAGTGGTGGGGAAGAGAAGAAAAGGGCTGAGGGTGTTGTATTTGACTGGGTGGGTTTAACCCTTTGACCGGGTATAAGGGTGGGTAGACGGGTTGGATTATGGGTTTGGATATTGTTTGGGCTATGAATTGGGCCAAGGTAATAACAAAGGTCCATTTGGTTTGTATTTAGTGTTTAAGTAACATAAGGACTAAAAGTGTAAATCTGCCAATTTGAGGGACCAAAACTGTTACTTCTGAAAATGTTATCCAAGGGCCAAACTTGTCTTTCTCAAATAATTAAAGGACCATATTTGCCATTTTCTGAAATTTGAAGGACCATTTATGACATTTTTAAAACTTGAGGGATCAAAGTTGTAATTTTGCAATTTTACATTTCAAGGGTTTGTTTTGACAACTTTTGAATCCCATGGACCTTAAATGACATTTTTCTTTATTTTGATATACCAGGGACTGTTTTTGACAAATTTTGAAACTTGGGGGACTAAAACTGCCATTTTTGCAAATTTGATACGTTTTTCATATGATTTTGATATTTTGAATTTAAAACACATAAAACACTCGATTTGTGATATTTTCATCATTTTAAAGCATTTCGAGTGTTTTCGATGATTTTGCATATACAGACAAAAATGATGAGTATTTAGACACTCATCAATCCCCACATGAGATATTGCTAGTCCCTAGCAATGATTTGAGAAAACTTGATGGATTTTATCTCTTTCCCAAAAGCCATCACTTCGAGTAGCCAAATGTTTTAGTTCAAGTAAGAACCATGGTACACCGATAACCATGTGATTTTGAGCAAATCACCAGCTTTCAACGGATTTGATTAGTCTTTACCAGAAGCCGTACCCTTCTGGACTAGCCAACTCTTAGATAAATTATCAATATTATCTTTGGTGAGTCGATTACCAATTATGGATTTTCCACTGCCTTTACCACAAGCCATAATCTTGCGGGCTAGCCAACTCTTCACTTTTTAGGATATGGTGAGTTGAGAACCATACAATTTTGGGCAAATTGCAAGCCATATAAACGGATTTGATATATCTTTACCAAGAGCCGTTTGCTCCTGGATTAGCCAATCCTTTAGTTTATCAAACATGGCGGACTGATAACCAAATGAGTAAGTGTAGAACACTTACTCCAAAAAAATTTTTGGCCAAAAACGGGGGAATTGGGTGGTATAATTACATGATAAAATTCGTGAGAATTCCCCCCCACACTTAGAAATGAATATTGCCCTCAATATTCAAAGTACCGGCGGTTATGCCGAAACAAAGAACGTAAAAGGGAAATATTACGGCCATTATTTAAAAGATTTTTTTAAGAAAACTTATATATATATAACATGTGGGGCAACCCCCCCACACTAGGGTGGTAGAAAATAGAAAGAAGTCAGAAATATGGGTGAAAACCCATATGGTGTGTGCTACTGTTTTTGATTACCGAGTCGCTAGCTTGACTCGACCCCGAATTAATTGGTTCATGGGGAAGCAAAGTGGAAGGAACGATCTCCATCGGACTTTCATTCAAGACGTTTGGACAAACATATGAAGCACGTGAAAGTTCCACACCGATGAGATATACATAGAACCGGCTCAAAAATGATAATTGAAAATGCCGGGATCAAAGATAGTGTCCTCACTCCCGAAGGAGTGAAGAAGAGAGGAAGTCACCGAGTAGGTGAAGAAAAGAAGGAGAATCATGATAACAATCATGACTAGATCTTCTTCCTCGGGATTAAGTGCAGTTGCACTTATTTGGATTTTGTTGGTTGAGCTCTTAGGCTTGGAAAGCATCTCGGGAGGGAGGGTTGGAAAATTTGTCATAGAAATACAAACTCTCATGATTGAGAATTGTTCCCCCCGATCATGATTTTTGCCATCCAGGCGATCATACTCCGGCGGAGTCATGATATGAGTGAGTTCACCGGAGAACTCCTCGTGAAGAGAATCATTCACATGATGTGAATTTGTGAATTCTTGTTCCATTGTCGACTCATCACTATCCTCGATCTGAGTATCAAAGAGTGGATTCTCAGAAACTGAAGTGAATTCAGAGCTGAATTCAAATAGAGGATTGGTGAAAGTAGCTTTGAATGTTTCGGGAACAAAATGATCAACATTCTCTATTGGACTGTTAGGATAAGAAATGAGTGAACGATCATTATCAATGAGACTTTCAAGATCTCCCGATCGGCTTCAAATCAAAGAGTGGATTGATGTGAGTGAGTTCACCGGAGAACTCCTCAAGAAGGGAATCAGATCGATTGTGGAAGTGATGCCTCAACGTACTCGATGTCTCCATAGGAAGCACAATCTTCGCTAAGATCAGAGAAAGTTTCAAAATGATCTTGAGAACACTCAAGAGGGGAAGAAGAATCACACATATGATCAGAAATTCCCTGTGACTCTCTTGGGATTGAGACAAGGCTCAACACTAGACGATTCCATTTCTGGAATAGTGCTAAGAAGCTCATCCCCCATATTTAGAGAGTGAGTGGGAATATCGGGTGTGATAACAACAGACTGAGGGAGCTTAGAAGGACTAGCATACATATGTTTTATACTTTCCATTTGTTCTTCCGCTAGTAATTCCATCATAGTCTTTTCTCCCTGATTCTTCATGGAAGGAGTTTCAACTGATGAACTTGATGAACCGTTATAAAATTGTAGGATATCAAGGATATCTTCATCATCATCGTCATCAGGAATGAAACGGAATCGAGAGCTGGATTTGGCTGCTTTTTCTTTTGCAATTGATTCCTTAATAGATTGTTCAAAGGCAATTTGGGAATCTAATTTAGCAGCCCGCTCTTCGGCTAACAACACTTCCATGGATTTTTCATTTGGATTATCTTGGGAGGACATAGCCGACTTCTCCTTAAGTTCTTTTAATAACTCCGAGTCTTCAGAGAAGGTCTGTCGTAGTTTCATGAGGAGTCGCTTGAATCATTTGGTACTGTGGAGGTTGGTCTTGATACGAATAGTCGTAATTGTTACAAGGAAATGGGTTCCCTGTTTGACAATCCGAGCTAGGGTGAGGACCTCCACAATACTCACAACAGGAAACCGATGTGGCTGTGAGTGGTATGTGTTGTAGTCATAATTGTTATCAGGAACTTGCCCATAGACAAGCGTGTTTCCGATTGACAATCGAACGGAATGTGAACCACCACAAGTACTCACAACAAGAAAATCTGCTGAGTCTCACAGTGTGGTAGCCGATGGAATAAATCAGTCGTGTTATGGTAGGAATAGGGATCTTGGTTATAGACAGACCCGTTTCCTGATTCCACCATGCAACAACTGGGGCAATTGCCACCATTATAAGGACCACCACACCATTGACAACCAAGAGGGTGAGGATAAGACATAGAAAGAATCAAAGGTTAATAGAGGGTAAGAAATGAAGAATCAAAAAGGTGAGAGGGTAAAGAGGAATATTTTTGGTGTTTTTGAAAAACATTTTGATAAAAACAAAGAATGAAAATATTTTTGGATTTTCTGATAACTTTACAAAAAACTTTTTACAAAAAAATGGAATATGTGCAAGAATGGGTCTGAAAAAGGCTAAACACACGCTAAAGCCTCCCCGGCAGCGGCGCCAAAATTTGATAAAATTTGATCCGCGAAAAACCGTCAAGTCTAAACAGACTTAAAACAGCTTGGAACCAAATACAAATGAAGATCAGAGAATACAGTGAATTCCCGGGTCGTTATGTCCCACGGAGACTCAATGGTGTGTCAAGACCAATTCAGACGATAGAAGGATCACTAAAGATAATGATCCGAAAGGATTTGGATGGAATATTACCCTACTGAAAAAGCCAACAAATAACAACGGCTAAAATACAAATTAAGAAAGTTAAAAAAGATAAAAGTTATTAAATAAACGCTATCACTATATTTAAAGTGATGAACGTTTAAAACCTAAAACGAAAAACTTACGTTTAAATTAAAAATAACGTAAACGTACAAAATAAAACGTGAAACTTACACAATATTAATCCTAAAAATATGAAAATAACATTTTTACAAACCTAATGATAAAATAAAATTATTAGAAAAAGAAAATTATTTTTATAACTAATTATCTAATTATTATTAATTAAAAACTATTTTTAACTATTAAATAATAGCCTAAAATACAAGAAATTAGGAAATAAAGCTAGAAAAATAAAATTATGACTTAGAAAAATCTAAAATATTATAAAAGTTATTTTAAAACTGAAAATATATTTTTTAGACTTTTTAAATAATTATTATTAATTAAAAACTAATTAAAACTAATTTAAATTATTAAAAATACCAAATAAAAGGAGAAAAATATGGAAAAATACTTTTTTGGCTTTTTATATTTATCTAAACTTAATAAAAATGAAAAATTATTTTTTAGAAGCTTTTCTTAATTTTTTGTATTTAAAGCTAATTAAAAATGATTAAAAACTAATTTAAATTAAGAAAAATAGCAAAACAACTTAGAAAAATCTGAAAATTTCAGGAAAACTTTAAAATAATATTAGGAATATGAGAAAAATGGAAAAACAGGCCCTTGTTTGGAAGAATATGCAACTGATGTGCCAAGTGCTTATAAATAAGCACTTGGATAAGCCAAACCCACACCAAAGGGTACCAAACTGATATATAAGTTACAATATGCTAAAGGAACAGAAATGGAACAAGAAACAACAAGCTAAAACCTCTTGATTACAAGCTAGATCAGATTGTTGACATGAGAATAAAGCTAAAAGGCGCCTGGGCCAACTTGCGCTTATGCACAGGCCACTCAATAAGCTCAAACTCAAAATAGAAAATGGGAACTTGACAAAGACCTGGCTAACTACTAATGAACCAAAATGCAGACTTGGGTGAGCCAAGATGGCCCTTGTGCGCACCTTGCAAGGCCTGCATAATCCCTGTGCACAGGGCACCATAACAGTCAAGGTGTCCAAAATAAGTTAACAAATAAGCACTCTATAAGCTGACTAAAGGCAATCTAGTATTTTTATATTTTTGTTGAGCAACTAAATATTAATTTCCCAAAAGTACTTAAGCTAACTTTTAATAATAAACACACAGTGAAATTCTAAATTTTATTCAAAAATGGGTATATGAAAATTTTGACTTTCTAATAACACATACAGTTTGACTTTAATGAGATTCAGATGCAATTTAAAGACTGAAATGGATGAAATATGGTGAAATGATACTTAAACAAGCTAGCTTATCAAATACTAAACCTATATTAACAGATTTCAGAGACTGGATTTCAACAGTTAGCTCACAAGATCAGTCACAAGATCATTTTGACTTTTAAAGCAGTGTGATGCAAAATAAAGACAGAGATAGACTTAATGATCAATACTAAGCCTAAAGCAACAGATTAAATCAACTATCGTATCCTCTAAAACAGTCTTAATGACTAAACCAAACACTACTTAAGTACAACTGTTATGAAGATTAAAAGAGTAAATCTCTAAACCAACAAATGTTAATGATCAATCTAAGTCCAACTGACCTAAGTACAACTAGTTAAACAGGTATTAGCAGTTTATGACCACAAATACGAAACAAGCAAATATCGCAAATAGACTTGAAATATGAAAACTGAGAAACTCACCTACATGTGTCCAAATGTATTGCAGGCTAAACCAAACCCAAACCTAAGCTAACCTAAGCTATTTCCAACCCATATCCATCCTTTGCAACAACCCTTTTCCATTTCTGAACCAAGAATAGTCACCAGTTGACTTTTGTTGACCAAAGGTTGATTGAGAGTATAATCTAAATAGAAGCTTATATAAGCATTCAATAAGCTATATGAGGGCTTATCAGAGCTTATAATAACTCAACAACAACTGATAATAACATTCAATTTAACATGAAAATCTTTTGAAATTGAAATTTTACATAAACTAAGAATGGAAAGGAAACTTGAATTTTATTATTGATGAAGGATCACTTACACTCAAAAACACTTAAACAATAACTTGAAAGTTTAAACATACACAGGAAAACATGAAAATATAAAAACGACATTAACTAAAAACTAAACTACACTACCCCTCCGGTTTCTTCTCTTTCTTCACTTATTTATACTTCAAAAGCTTCCTACTAGACCTCTGATTGAATCCCACTTGGAATTGGGGCCGTTGGATGTCTTTAGAGGATTTTGGCCGTTTGATGCAATTTGGCGCCAAAGTGGTTTTAGCCAGGTGTAGGGGTTGAGTGAAATGAGGGGAAGGAATTTAATGCCTTTTGTTTTGTGTTGAGGTGGAGGGGACAAGTTAGTGTGAAGATTGACTGGAGGTGTGGGCAATGGAGTGATTTCGGCAAGTGGTGGGAAGAGAAGAAAAGGGCGCGAGGGTGTTGTATTTGACTGGGTGGGTTTAACCCTTTGACCGGGTATAAGGGTGGGTAGACGGGTTGGATTATGGGTTTGGATATTGTTTGGGCTATGGATTGGGCCAAGGTAATAACAAAGGTCCATTTGGTTTGTATTTAGTGTTTAAGTAACATAAGGACTAAAAGTGTAAATCTGCCAATTTGAGGGACCAAAACAGTCACTTCTGAAAATGTTATCCAAGGGCCAAACTTGTCTTTCTCAAATAATTAAAGGACCATATTTGCCATTTTCTGAAATTTGAAGGACCATTTATGACATTTTTAAAACTTGAGGGATCAAAGTTGTAATTTTGCAATTTTACATTTCAAGGGTTTGTTTTGACAACTTTTGAATCCCATGGACCTTAAATGACATTTTTCTTTATTTTGATATACCAGGGACTGTTTTTGAAAATTTTTGAAACTTGGGGACTAAAACGCCATTTTGCAAATTTGATACGTTTTTCATCTGATTTTGATATTTTTGAATTTAAAACACATAAAACACTGATTTGTGATATTTTCATCATTTTAAAGCATTTCTGAGTGTCTTCAGATGATTTTGCGTCTATACAAGACAAAAATGATGAGTATTTAGACACTCATCGCTACGCGTAAGCTTCTCATCATTTGATCTTCAGTGCTGTTGGTTTACTCAGTATTTTCTTGCTTGGATAAGCCTGAAAACACTTCGACTTTGGATATCTTTTACACTGGTATAAGTGTAAAGGATTTTTGGGAAAACCCTAGTTTTATGCCTAAGCTAAACTCTTACGCATAGAATTCTCCTTGCCTAAGCATTTCTTACGCCTAAGCTTGTCTTACGCCTAATCAAATATTACGCATAAGGATTCTACTACTAAGCCTTTGGTTTACGCCTAAGCTAAGTTTTCCTCAAGTCTACGCGTAAGCTATTCCTACACGTAAGGTCTCTTATACGCGTAAGTTGGGTATTGCCCATAAGGTACTTTATACGCTTAAGGTTACTTCATCCACAAACTCTAAGTTTCATTCGACTACAAAGATCAATCATCAACACAAGTTTCAAGATGTCTCAACCACCATACTCTAGCAACTTTCCTCATGAGTATCCTTAACTACAACAACAACAACAATTCTATCAACAATATCCTCCACCATTTCCACAACAATTGCAACAATTTCAACAACAATTTCACCACTTTCCTCAAGGTGCAAACCCTCTTCCACCACAAATGGTTCCACCAAACCCTCATCAACAAGTACAATATTACACATACTTTCAAAATTAGTATCCCGCCAAGTATGCTATGAATGTTATGACACCAAAGGAACCGTCTTGGTTTGCAAAGATGTGTGAAGCTTTAAGTAGCCAACAATCCATTCATGAAGCTGGATCCCTTGACAGACCTCCAATGCTTACTCCCGGAAACTACGATCAATGGGTGATAAGGTTCTTTAGGTTTTGTGATCTAAAGAAGCCACATGGAAAGTTTTGAAGAAGGTCATCCTTGAAGGTCCTTTTCAGATGCCTACTCTACTGTACCGAGATCCGAATGCTAATCCACCAAGAGATGATGTTACCAACGTTGTCGGTCTTGATCAACTTACTACTGACCAACTTCTACACTTGGAAGCCGATGAACTTGCAATGCAATATATCCTTTTGGGATTACCCAATCCGATACTTCGAAGTGTTGATGCTCGAAGATCTGCTAAAGCAATGTGGGAGCACATTCATCTTCTAATGGAAGGCACAGAACTCAATCAAGAGGACATGGAATTAAAAATCTACTTAGCATATGAACACTTCATGATTGAACCAGGGGAGACATTAGAGTCATATCATCATCGGTTCTCAGACATCATAAATGACTTGGAGAAACAGAATATCATTATGCCAAGGATTGCAATCAACACAAAGTTCTTGAGCAGTCTTGGTCCCGATTGGGAAAAGTATGTTATTTTCATCCGTCAAGCAAAAAATCTTCATCAAGCTACATACGGATTGTTGTATGACTATTTGAAGCACTACCAAAAGGAAGTTGACAAAGAAAGGATCATCCGTGGAGTCCCTGCTTCGCCTTCACTTCCGGATAATCAAACTCTTGCTTTGTGGGCTCAAGCATGTTATCCTCAATTCCTGACCTTGCCAACAACCTTCACAAATCCTCCACAACCAACTGCCGAGATCACACCATATGATCCCTCACAAGAAAATCAACGGTTCCATACAACAAAGCAACAATGATCAAGCACTTTACAGTGAATCTAATGAGGATGCAGAAGCTTTCGATGCATTGCAACAATGGTTTGTCATTATTGCTAGAGCCTTCGGCCGATATTCTAACAAATCCAACAATCGCATTCGTACCTCATCCAACACAAGGAATCAAGCCGTTGTTAACAACGGAAGAGTTGAAGTTCAGAATCGTGGTAATGTTCGTCAGATGGGTAGTGGTCAAGGATTTAATCCTAATGGAAGGAATAACATGGGTACTCCACAACAACAAAGGGTTCAAGTGGTTGATCAGGGAAATGCTCAGACTGGGGTTAATGGTCTACGATGCTATAACTGCAATGAGAATGGTCATCTGGATAATGCATGCCCAAAGCCGAGGACAAGAGGCAGTGCTTATCACTAAGAGGCTTTACTCTTGGCTCTAAAGGATGAAGCTGGTGGAACTCTTATCAACAAAGAACAGAGCTTCATGGCTAATGCATATTCTGATGATGACATGGAGGACTTGCGGCGAATGCATTTGTGATGTTAATGGCAAATATGCAAGAACTCCACATGAGTGACACAGCCCAGTGTATGACACCGGACGGCTTGTCTCGTGTACCGATAAAAATGTTCTCATTACTGATCTGATATCTCCGCCAACATCTGCATCCGACGAGGCTCAGAGTGTTCAACATGAATCTTCAACATCTCATTCCGATGAAAATCAAATGGATCCCGTAGTTATATTTGACAATCAAGATGACCTTATGGTTAATATTCATAATCAAGTTGACTTCGTGATTATATTTGAGGATCTAAATAATGATCATGTTGAGACTCAAGTTGAACAAGCTGAACTTTTGTCTAATCCAGATCTTGAGCTCATGACCAACTTAATTAATACCACCCAATCTCAAATGGAAAAGTGCACTGACATCAATAAGAAATTGCAAGATAAAATTGCACTGTTGACTAAGGATAATGAATGCTATAAGTTCCAAATCAACATCTTTCAAACTAAAGAGCAACGTGGAAAAGGTTTTGAAGTCGCATTTACTAAATCGTACCAAAATGAAAAATCTTTGGAAAAACAGATATGTGATCTAGTTGCGTCCAAGAATGCTTTGTTGTCTCAAATAGAACAACTGAAATATGATCATAAACAACAACTTAACGCTCTCACTTCGGAAACTCAAAAAGCCAAGTATGAGTTGTTAACTTGTCAAAAAACAGTTTTGTGAATACAAAAAGCATTCGAGGAAACAAATAGATGACTATCTTGAGGAAATTGTCGACTTACAACACAAAATCAAAGAGTTTAGAAATGTTGTTTACAAAGATGGTGAGTCAATCACAACAATTCAAAAATTTTCTTTTAAACCAAATCCTGATGGATATGGACCAAATCTTGCTGATTACAAACCACGTTTTTCACATAGAGCATTCAAACAAAATCCTCAAGTTTACAGTGCAGAACATAGAATTGATGACTCCATTATGAGTGTTGTTGAATATAATCGTATGGAGGAATTAGATGCAGAAGACGAGAGTCGGTCAAAAATGGAAAATGTTGTTTATTGCAAACCATCTAATTATTCAAAAGCCATAACTTTCGTCACATAACAGGATCTTTCTAACACACCTTGGGTTATCACGCCTACTCCTGAGTCCTCTTCCAATGATGGTCCCCGATCCAATGTTGCACAAATTAATGGTCCTTTACCTTCTTTTAGTGAAATAAAGCCATTAGCTGAACGGTGTCAGGTCTTAAAAAACTTTGACACTTTCATGTCTGACATCAAACTTTTGGAACATGCAATTGAAGTTAATTCTGAAATAAAAGCTGAACATTTTCAATCGCCATTTGAACGACAACAAAGGGATATTTTTCAGAAAGGGCTTTTACCACATGTTCGAAATTTAAAAATGTGTGCAATATATTGGGAACGGGAACTTCAGAAGGAGATTGGGCTTATGAAAATAGTTTTCGAGAAAACAGAAACATCGATTTCAAATACTTTACGTAAAAAGAAATTATTACGAAATCATGTTGACCGACTCTTGGAAGATGTTATCTGTGCTGATACCATAAATGTTGTGTTACTACATTCTGTTGCATATGCATTTGATTATATCGCTGTTGATTCTGTTGAAAATGTTGAGAATACCGATAATGTGTCACAAATCAAGTCTTTAAAAATTGAAAATGAGCGATTGTTAAATGAGCTTTCCAATGCAAAATGTCGTCTTCAATGGTGTCAAAAAGATTGTCAAAATCGTGAACTTGCGTTGCAAAACAAAATCAACCAGTTGAGTTCCAAAATTTCTAATCCAATAATAGAACAACTGGATGATGAAAACGTGTCTTTAAAATGTCAAATTTCCATATATGAACAAGAAATTGCCAAAGTCAAAACAGAATATGGTGTCATATTTGATTTGCTCAAAAAGACTCGTCTTCAAGCGTCAAAAGATGCTGATGATCATCTTGCATATACCAAAGAAGTTTTACGAAATAATGAAAATACTCGCTCTGAAAATCAAGATTTGTTACACATTATCCATGACTTAAAAGCGGAGTTGTTAAAACTTAAGGAAGATAAGATTAGTAACCCAAATGCACTTGCCCTAGGAATGTTTTACATAGACACTAGAGCACCTAATGACAAATCACAAGATACTAATGTGCTTCCTTCAACTGAAACAGGAATAGTTGCCTCTTTTCCCAACGCTAGCACTTCACAGCTTAAGAGCACATCAAGGAAGAATAGGAAGTTGCGACGTAAGAAAAGAACAATAAAGCCCTCTGAAGTTGAAGAAAACCTAGGACTTTGAATAAGACTCCAGTTGCACCCACTTTAGACATTGCGTTAGAAAAATGCAATAGAAAATGTGATGTAACGAATGCTGAACCTTTAAGTACTTTGAATGTTATGTTTGAAGCATCTTGTGTTGGTTGTCATAAAAGTATGTTTTCTGGTTGTCATGATAAATGTGTTGCTAATGCTATCTCATCTCGTAAGAAAAACAATAGAAAATAGAATACCTCTAGGCCCACTAATGCTTCTAAGTCTGTGCTAGGTAAATCGCCTTCTAGTGTTTCTGCAAATATCATTGATGTACCCGAAGAACCCACTTCACATCCTAGGAAGACTAGTTGGACTTGGCATAGATTGTTACCCGAAGACTAGTTGGACTTGGCATAGATTGTTACAAAACATACCAGGATTTAAATGGATTCCTAAAATAATTAACATGTGTGTGTCTTCTGAATCGTGAACGAACCCTCTAACTCTTCGGGTTCCACCTCTACTTCTATTCCACCTGTGTCGTCTGTGTGTAATGCAAGTGATACAGACCATCCTCTGGATTGTTGATAGTGGATGTTCCCGACACATGACAGGCAACCTTAAACTGTTATCAAAATTTGTTTCAAAGTTCATCGATACTGTCAGGTTCGGGAATGATCACTTCGCAGTTGTCATGGGCTACGGAGATTACATCAATGGGAACATCGAAATTAGCAGAGTTTATTATGTGGAAGGTCTCGGTCACAATCTCTTTTCTGTTGGTCAATTTTGTGATGGAGATTTGGAAGTTGCTTTTCGGGAGAAAACTTGTTTCATTCGTGATCTACAAGGAAACGATCTTATGTCTGGAAACCGCACATCAAGTCTCACAATCTCTATGCAAGACATGATTGCTTCATCTCCCATCTGTCTACTTTCAAAGGCAACATCTACAAAATCTTGGCTATGTCACCGTCGTCTCTCACACTTAAACTTTCAAACCATAACCAATCTTGCACAATATAAACTCGTTGACAGTCTCCCAAGATTCCGATATTCTAAAGATCATCTATGCTCAGCTTGTGAACAAGGGAAAAGCACTTGTGCTCACTTTCGTTCAAAGGTGGAACACAGCTCCCAACATGTGCTTTATCTTCTTCACATGGATTTGTGTGGCCCGATGCGTGTGCAGACGATTAATGGCAAACGCTACATTTTGGTAATTGTCGATGACTACTCAAGATGGACTTTGGTTTATTTTCTTCGAAGTAAAGATCAAGCTCCACAGATGATCATCACCTTTCTCTCGAAAATTCAAGTTCAGCTCCAGAACATAGTCAGACATATCCGAACAGACAAAGGAACTGAATTTATGAACCAAACTCTTCGTGCATACTATGAGAAAGTGGGAATTGAGCATCAAACATCAATTGCACGGACACCAAAACAAAATGGAGTTGTTGAAAGACAAAACCGTACGTTAGTGGAAGCTGCAAGAACGATGTTGATAAATGCAAAACTTCCAGATTACTTGTGGGTTGAAGCCATGTCAACTGCATGCTACACTCAGAACCGTTCAATGATTACCAAACGCCACAACAAAACACCTTATGAGCTTATCCACAACCGCAAACTGAATCTAAAACACTTTCATGTATTTGGTTCTCTTTGTTACCCAAATAATGATCGTGATGACTTTGGTAAGCTCAAGGCTAAAGCTGACATTGGAGTCTTTGTTGGATACTGTGAAAAATCTAAGGGATACCGGATATGGAATCGTCGTACAAGGGAGATTATGGAAACAATTCAAGCCAATTTCGATGAGCTTACTGAAATGGCTTCTGAGCAAAACAGCTTGGAACCTAGACATAACCGTCTAAACTTCCCCCAAACCCCATCGCACTGAACCAAGCCTACACTTACTCGTCGTCAAATGGAACAGCTATTTGCTCCTCTGTTTAGTGATGATATTGATCAACGTGCTCTAGATGTATCAAATATTTCCGCTTGCTCAACCCGATAATACTCCAATCCCCGATACACCGAAACAACAACAACTGTTGAAGAAGCACCTCCAATTGATTCTACAACAACAGCCAAACAAACCGCATCCAATGACGCTGAACCAGCTGATGATCTTCTGAACCATGAAGTACCTATACCTGCAGATTATGATCCAAATGCGTTCTTCAATCCTTTCGCTAATGAAACTGCCACTTCTGATGTTGTGTAATCATCCACAAGCCACTTGAATCCTTCTAATCTGCACAATGTATATCAACATCAACCCTCCACACATCGTTGGACTAAAGACCATCCTCTTGTGAATATCATTGGAAACCCGAATCAACCAGTCGTAACTAGACAACACCTTCAGACTGACGGTGAACATTGCATTTATGCACTTACCGTTTGCCAATCTGAACCCAAAAACATTAAAGAAGCAATGACTTATTACAACTGGATTGAATCCATGCAAGATTAACTTAATCAGTTTAAACATCTTGAGGTATGAGAATTGGTTGAAAAACCAACAGGGGTCTATGTTATTGGTCTTAAATGGATTTGGAAAAACAAGTTGGATGCTGAAGGTACGGTTATCAGAAATAAGTCACGGTTGGTGGCCAAGGGTTATAGACAAGAAGAGAGGATTGAATTCGAGGAATCATTCCCACCGGTTGCTAGATTTGAGGCTGTACAGATCTTTCTGGCATTTGTGGCTCACATGCACATCACGGTCTATCAGATGGATGTCAAAACCGCTCAATCGTCAACTGAAGGAAACGGTATATGTTAGTCAGCCGGAAGGATTTGTTGATCCAGAGTTCCCGAATCACGTCTTCAAACTGAAAAAGGATATATACGGTCTCAAACAAGCCCCTCAAGCGTGGTATGATAAGTTATCATCCTTTCTCATTGACAATAATTTCACTAAAGGATCGGTCGACCCAACACTTTTCATTCAATATCACGGGGCTCACATTTTAATTGTTCAAATCTATGTGGATGACATCATTTTTGGGTCAACACATAAAAAGTACTCAAACAAATTTTCAAAACTTATGAAAAAACATTTTGAAATGTCCATGATGGGTGAACTTACGTTCTTTCTAGGACTGCAAGTTCATCAATCACCCCGTGGTATTTTGCTCAGTCAGTCCAAATATGCTCTTGAAATTTTAAACAAACATAGAATGCAAAGCTGTGATGCCTATGCCACACCAATGGCACATACCAAGAAACTGGATGCTGATTTGCATGGGAAATTGGTTGACCCTACCACATACCGAAGTATTATTGGGTCACTCATGTATCTAACAGCCAGTAGACCTGATATTGTATTTGCTGTATATCTTTGCTCCCGTTATCAGTCAAGACCAATTGAAACTCACCTCTCTGAGGCTAAAAGAATCCTCCGATACATCAAGGGAACCATTAATTTGGGGATCTGGTATCCGAAGGATTCTGGTTTTGAACTAATAGCTTTTTCAAACGCTGATCACGCAGGTTGCTTAGATTCTCAGAAAAGTACTTCAGGTGCTCTACAATTTCTTGGTGATAAACTGGTGTCATGGCAATCGAAGAAGCAGGATTGTACATCGCTGTCCTCAACCAACGCAGAATATGTAGCCATGTCGGCGTGTTGTGCTCAAGTCATTTGGATGAGAACACAACTCAAAGACTATGGTTACGTATTTGACAGAATCCCGATGTACTGCGACAATTGAAGTGCTATTGCGAACTCGTGCAACTCCGTCCAACATTCGAAGTCCAAGCACATCGATCTTCGATACCATTTCATCAAGGAGCATGTGGAAAAGGGTACCGTTGAATTATATTTTGTGGGTACTGAACACCAACTGGCGGACCTTCTCACCAAAGCCTTAGCTCCTGCTAGGTTTACTAAGTTGATCTACCGGATTGGCATGAGGTGTTTGACTCTAGAAGAACTGGACGAACTTTCAACACAATCTTAAAACCAGTCAAACACCAAAACCTCTTTTGTAAATATTTTATCAAAAACAAAATAGAAAAATATAAAATTTCATAAAACATAAAAATATTCTTCTATCTTAAATTCTTTCAACATTGCAAGTACAAATCTTCCGTCAACACTTTACTCTTTCAAACAATTCAATATTTTCATGGTCAAGTGTTGAGGGGGAGAAAGTAAATATTTTCTGTTTCATAAAACCTTGTACTTGCATGTTACCTAATATTGGTTGTATCTTTGATAATGGTGGATTCGTTTCTTGTTTCAAAACACTCCTCGGAATCAAATTTGTAAAATTTCCCTATTTCTAAAGTCAAGGGGAAGTGTCGTCAAGTTTCTTTCCAAACTTTCACTTCTTGCTTAACCAAAATGGAAGTTATGGGCTGTGGATGAATATGGTTGAGGTGGAGGGGCCAGACTTGTCAAATGTTCAAACTTAATTTAACAAAACCACTCCACCTAATTTCATTTAACATTTATTTCAAACATTAAAGTCTACAACTACCTCATCCACGCTCATAATTAATTCGTCAAATCTGTGTTATAAACATCAAATTTGTAAGTGTTTAAAGCTTCCTTAAGTAATTTCAAACATTGGTTTTTAATAGTTTGCAAATCCAACGGTTTGATTTTTATCTAGGATTGATTTTAGCTTTACGCATATGCGTAAGAACTAGTAATCGCGTTGGGTTGATTTTGATGATATGGCTAGTGTTTTCAATGTATATATCAAGCGTTAAATCCATTGTCATCAAGAAATTTAACCTAGAAAACGATTTAATCACTTTTCTAGAATTAGGGTTTATGCGCGGGATTTGGGTATTCTCTATCGTGCGTGTTTTAGGACAATTAGAGGCTTAAAAGATTCTTGATACACGCTTAATTAATCAATGAAACCTTTGAATCTCACCCAGAAACTACAAAATGGTGAAACTTAATTTTAGGGTTTAAGTATTCGAACATTTGGGTACTTTTGATTCAAGTGGTATTTGATGTTAAAACTTGTTTCAGTCAACTCATATGGCCTCTAAGACTTACCAGAAATAATTTGGTACACTTCCCATGGCTAGATTTCTTATTCGTAAGATTTGTCTCTAGGGTTTTATGTTAAGCATAACTTGGTTCCTACACGTAACTGATAATAATTGTGATACCATGTGAGGATCAAAGAGGTTGAATATTGTGTTAATTTGAATGTTATGATTAATTTATTTCAGGCTTCTACGCATTCCAATTCAGAATCAAGGTTTATAACGGATTCTACGCTTATGGAAAACCTTACGCGTAGATGTTACGCATAAGAGAAATCTTACGCGTAACTCTTACGCGTAAGGGTCTACAAAGGGACTATGCGTATCCTGTGAAGGATATGCGTAAACTTGGATTCTTACGCATAAGGCTTGCTCTTATGAGTAAACCTTATGCGTAAGCTCCCAACCTACGCTTACGCGTAAGCTTTATGCCAAGAGTCTATTCCTACGCGTAAGCTTTCTTACGAGTAAGATGGACTCCTACGCATAAGCTTAATTCTACGCGTATGGTTACACAATGTTTACGCATAAGCTTACAATCCGATGCTTAAGCCATAATTATAACTTTACTTATAAAATGTTACGCGTACAAACTTGTAATAAGTTACTCATAACGTCACAAGACCAAAATGTCACTAACAAGCAAAAATGGTTTAAAATGTTGTGTGAATGAGTGAAACTTTGGAATTTCAAATTCAAAATTGACATACTCACGTAATTTATCACGACTACTTTGGACTATTGGACAACATGTGACTTTGGACTCGTAACATTCATTAACTTAACATATTCAATAAATTGGACAATAAAATCAACTTTTGACTAACATAATGTCTTTCGATATGTTCGTACTTTTGTCTCAATATCTTTCAGATCACGATATGGACATCACCATGGAAAATGTTAACGCACCAAATGAGCTCACGATGGAAGACATATTCCCTTCTGATTACAGCATGAAGATTGGAAAGAACAACCTCAAGGTCGATTTTGAGAACTTCACCTGCTCTGAATCTTCATGCCGAATTGTTGTGGATATTCTCAAGACTCATCCTTACAACAACATGCTTACCAACACTACAACTGTACCAGAAATATACATTCACCAATTTTTGCACACAATGAAAAAGGTGGATGGTCAAGACGCTGTCACTGTGACTCTCAATCATAAGAAAGTCACCATTACAGTTGCAGATCTTCGATCAATTCTTCTTCTACCTGCTATTGAGCTTGACAACTATATGGCAACTCCAAGTGAAGAGGCAACCATTCAATTCATGATCGACATTAGATATGATGAAGCTACCGGGATCATTACCAGTCATTCCTCTGTGGATCTAAAGAATATTCCTCAACCATGGAGAACACTGTATATTATGATTGCCAAATATGTGTCTGGGAGAGACGTCGGTCACGAGCATCCAAAACTTATGCATCTGCAAACCTTCTGGGGCATGGTCAACAAGCAGCACATCGACTTTGCTAGTCGATATGGGCGACATGATGTCCCATCTCAAGAAGCCAGGACTAAAATTCCTTTTATCGATACACCAAGCCGTTGATCCAAAATATTCTCGGAAACATCGACATTCCCTTGAGACTAAATGACCCCAACCAACACTCTGCTTTGTATGAGCCAACATTAAACACTGTCAGATTTAAAGACTCGTCAACAAAGAAACAAGGTGCAAGTATATTTGACTGCCTTCTCACTGATGATATCAAAAGTATTCAATCGTATCGTCAATACCAAGAAGCTGTGAGCAAAGGCAAAGTTGGGTTTGTTGATGAAAAGACTTCTGCTACTCCTACAAGGAGGACACGACGATCAGGCAGTGCTGGTAGTGTAGAAAGCACTGGGAGTGCCCTTAAGTATCCTAAGAGGAATCCTCCCCGAAAAAGAAAAGTCCCATCTAAGGGTGCCATTCCTAACCAAAACCGGCACTCAAACTTGAGGACAAGGACATCGATTCTGAAGATACTGAATCTGAAGAAGTGGTTTATTACTCTAAATCCGTTACTGATGATACGACTTCGTTGAGGTCCGACGACCAACCACTCAGTCCCAAACCAGACAAGGGAAAGACTCCAGTTGCAGAGGATGAAGAAGAAAGCTCAGATGATGACATTCCACCAAAGGATGAGGAGAAAGATTACCACAAAACTCTTAGGCATCTGAGAACTCAACATGCTGCTACAGAATTTAATCTTCAACAAACCAGAGGCCCTGGAGGTTCCAGTGGTCGCACACTGTCCATACCAGTTTGTGATGCGGTTAATCAACCCGATAAGCGAACTGGTGCCACTGCTAAGGAATCTACAGAACAGCAGCAGCAAAACTATGAAGTTCCATTTACTTTTGAAGAAGAAGAGGAAAAGGAGAGGAATGAGAAGATAACCGATGAAGACATAGATGAAGCAGCTAGGGAGAGAAGAAGAGGCTAGGGTAAAAGCTGATGAAGACGCTAAAGCTCAAGAAGAAGCAAATAATTATCTTCAAGATAATCCTGAATACAACCCTGAAGAAACTTCTGAGCCACCAAAAGACCCAGAGCCATCTCATGCCTTATCCTCATCAGACTCATCTTCTCATTCATCACCACCACCATCCAAAGATGCTACCACCATATCATCCTCCAAATCAGTCAAGAAACCTACCGACACTTGGGAATCACGTGCAAAGACCAAGATAGTCAAGGCTGTCAGGCAAGCAAGGAAAAGAAACGTGGTCAACAAGAAATTGAATCAGCTTGCTGACGGAGTTAATCTACTTCAAAATGTGATAAACGAGTTCTCGGAGGAAAGAGACCAGATCAAGCAATTTCTCAACCGAGATATATAGGGTGAAATGGACAAGACGATTAGGGACTACACTCATAAGTTCTTCCTTGACACTGTCCCTGGAGTCACAAGAGAGATGTTTGCCAGAAAACTCTATCCACATCTCATGGCATTGGTCAAGCACACACTGTCAAATACCCATGCGATCATGGAAATCAAACCAGTTCCATCTCCGGTTGTCACTGATGCTGAATTGATCTCTAAGTTGGTTGTGTAAATGTCTCAACGATCCGCAACTTTCACTTCTGATGAAGCAAAACTTTTTGAGGCATTACTGGAATATCAACTCAAGACATCATGTAAAGAGTCGGCTGGTCAGGTTAAGCAACCAAGAGATGATGACGATGCTGACAAGGATTCCGAGCCAAAATGTCAAAAGAAAACAGGAGAATCCTCTTCCATGCCTCCACCACCCCAAAAGACCACCACCCCTCACGATCTGCTCAACGTCCTCCTGCATCAGATAAACCTCGGGACACTGAGTCCTCACCACCAAATTAGAAAACTGGTGACTATTTCCAATACACCGGTGGTGATGACGAAGAGATTCCTGAGCCTCAACCACAGCCCTCACCTAAAACATCAACTGAGCAACAATGGGACCATCATCCATACCTAAGAAGAAGAAGAGATCCAATCTGTTATTTCTTGGTTATATGAAGAAGACTCGCGATCTGGATCGGTTCAGCAAGCTCGTTGATGCTACTCCTCATGATACGGAAGGCCAAGAACCGGTAGATGTATGTACTATGGAGCAGGTTAATCTTATCCAGATGAATTTCGGGTCAAAAGATGGACGGGCATAATTACGCGGATCAAACGATGCTTTCCAATTGTTAAAGGACAAATCCGGCAGGTTGTTGAAATTGAATATCACCTCGACAACATTGCACGAGCTATGTCTAACAACATTTACTGGCTCAACCCTGAATCGAACATTGACTTCACAAGACCGGATAAGGCTCCATATTACACAGACTGGACCAAACCACTACCAACCATTGGTCGACGGATCAACCTAGAATCCCTTACCAATACTTCTTCAATAACGACCTGGAATTTCTACAACATGGTAGCAAAGTCAAGACGAAGTATGCTACGTCACTCACGTTTAACATCCTACCGGACTTCTCCAACAATGTTGCCATAGAGGAAGAAGCCACAAGAATGTTCGTTGAAAATGTGGTAAATTATGATCTCGACGCACAATATGGCATTCATCATTGGCCTGAACGAAGAAGAATTTACTACCGCAGCCGCCAAGTTCAGAAATCAAACAAATAAGTGTACAGTGACAAACGTATCGTTGCTATCATGAATGTTGAACTGGCTACTAAATGGGATTATTCATTCCTAAAGAAAATCACCGTCAAACGCCAAGACGAACAAGAATATGACTTTACTGAAGCTGATTTTCCTAGGTTGTCACTGAACGACATCAAAGACATGTACCTTGCTAAGGTACAAGGTTGAATGAGACAATTTTCCACACATATTCAGCTCCAGACATCACCGCCTTGTTAATATTCATTCGAAGCAAAGTGATCCAGAACGTGTTGAAGATCTTCAACTTCTTTGTGGAATCATATCAGAAACAAGTCAACCTCACTAAACACATTACTACACTTTCCGACATAAACCAACTTTCTCAGTACACCATTGTCAAGAAACTGAAATTTGGAGTTGTTTACTGTAGTGAACTTCACCACAATTGTTTCATGGCATACAACGAGATTCACAAGTTTTGCGATCACACGTTGAAGTCGGTTCATGATGGGTTAGCATATCGGTTAAAAGACATAAAGCAAGGTAATGGGTCAAAGAAGCATTGGAATTCTAAGGAAAGGAGGGATGCTAGGAAGATAATCACACGGATTGATGAAAAGCTATTTCACCGGGATCAGATGCGGAGGCTAGAGAGCTTTGTCAGTGGAAGAGTGAGTTTCCCTCTTACAGGCTATCAATGTCAAGAGAGAACTCCCGGTCTTATTGACGAATTGCTTGGTACTCCTTAAACTCTTTCATTGATTGATTCTTTTGGATATTATGATTTGTAATATTGACAATGGCTTGTGCACACATAATAGTGTACAACCCGTTCTTGTAATGAAAGGACCCTGTGGTATGCTTCAGTGCCACAATCCTATAAAAGGAGCGAAAACTTCTTACTTTTGAGTAAAACTTCTCAAAACTTTCATTTTTCAAAGTTTTGCTCAAAAGAACAAGTACTTCCCCTTATGTTTTTTCAAAACTACAAAAGTTAATATTACTTGTTGAGGGGGAGTATTTGCTAAAAATATTTGTTCACAAAACATTCTTCATGGAAATCTCCCCACAAAACTCGAAATGGTCATATTCAATATCAAAATTTTCATCAAAAATAACACATCTATGCCATTTTTGAGGGGGAGAAAAAATGTGTGATACAAATATGTTGTAAATATGATTGAATCATCGTGTGCTAAGACTTAACCCATGAATTGACGAAATCTGATCTGTCATACATCAAAAAGATTTGTCTTCCAAGACTTATCCAAGTAGACTGTACCTCTTCGAGAAACTTTTGATAGACATGAACTTTGACGGGTTTGACAACCTTTAGAGGTTTGTCCACACCTTCAAGGTAGTTATTAGAGCTAGTTGTCACCTAAAAGCTGACAATGTAACTCTTTAACTATGCAACGTAACCGTATCTCGTGGGGAATTGTCTATCTTGAGTCGATCAATTCAAAAGTGCGAGCTTACCACCATGTGCGATTTCGTCAAAACACTTGAGCACATGTGGAGGGGGAGTATTTCTGAAAATACTAAACTCTCTAAGTGTTACAAAATGTTTTCACTCATAAAGACTTTGAGATATTTTTCATGAAAATGGTTTTATGGCAACTTAGGATAGTCATGGAGTTATAAGGTGACTAAGGTTAGGAATAACCGTCCTATGATCCGCCAGAGCCGGAGGGATCTACCCAAGGACACCACCAATAGTTAGAATTTAGAAGTCCTTAGGTATGATTATAAAAAAGGAGAAAATGAGAATCTGAGAAAGAAGGAGTTGAAGAATTAGAAAGAAAAGTAATGAAAAGGGTGAAAAGAAATAGCCCTCCAAATTATTCAACTTAGAGCAGACACCGGGATGACACCGGTATTGAAGATTAAAGTCGTCATGGATCCAGTGACACATGCACTAAACCTTCTTAGCCACTCAAGTTTCTCTCAACAGAAGCTTGTTTCATTCTCACAGGGAACCCTACGTAAACTATCGGATTTCTCTTAGAGATTGCTGGTATTGAAGAAGGAGACCCTATCCCTAGTTCCGCTCAGGAAAACCAAAGCGAACTATTGAGTCTAGAGCCACGAGATTCATCAAAACATCTCTTAGGAACACTTGGCATTTCATCACTTGTCGTTCAACATTAAGGACGCAAGTGATACTACTCTAGAGTCCTACACAGATCTTAGCAATTTGTTGAGAACAATTATGAGGGGTTCACAACTGTGATCCTTAGTGATTAAATGGAAACTCCTGCCAGGGTCAACATCAAACATCCCTGACAGCAGGTCACTTCGGTAACTCCTTGTGGGTTACGCTTAGTGTTGTCTCAAACGGTCTGACGCCTTGGGGTGATGCTTCGTGTACCTCGGCGACTCACCGAACCGTAGGTGTACTTCGGTACATCGTGTTATCCTACTTGAGGGACTCCAGTTCAGGAACAACCTTTGCGAGAATTAGAGATGTGTTTTCACACTATGCTGTTAACACGCTCGAAGTTTGAACTTGTAAGTGCTGGAAATCCCGCTAATGAGATTCCTTTCAAGAATCGAGTCTTGAAGATGTGGGTCATTACTTGAACTTGTTCAATGTAATGCCAATTGTCCCTTATGGGATTCGGACGGCTGATTCGCCCGACCAACGTGAATGGAATCAAGACATTCATCAGAAGAACAATCGTATTGGTCAATTCTCTAAGAAATGACCACCGTGATCGATTGGTGTTTATCACTAACCCATTCTTATGTTTTCTTCTAATGGATGCTCCTAGGAGATGATCGTGCAGATTATCCACATGATCATACCAACAACAACTAAAATTGAAGTTCTCCCAAAAGGTAACACAAAAGTCAGGATGATTCTTAGTCAAAGCCAAAGAATCTACAAAGTTTAAAGACTAAAGAGAACTACATCAATCCTGAAATCCAACGTCAAAGAGCGTGTGAGCATGTTGGAGAAGGACGTGGAGACACCTGAGCAACGAGCGGACACCGATGCGATTACAACAACATAACATCACCGTATCCACACCAGAACAAAGAACAAAGATAAATGAAGACGTCAAAGCTGAAAACTTTAAAGAAAAACAAGATCCTTACACTGGGGAGATTGTTGGAATCAAGACACTTCTTCTCACAAGAAAGAAGAATGTCAGAAGACGTCAAAGCAACTATTACATCCGCACCAACAACTTTTCAAGATTACCGAAGTTATTAATTACCAACACTTAGGGGGAGATTGTTGGAATCACTCCTAAACTATATTTCAAGTGTTTGTAATCAATATGTAATAGGTTGCTTAATTAGGTTTTTATGTTTGTATTAATGGCAAGGCTTATGTAGAAAGCCAATAAGCCTTGTCCTAAATCCAATAAGGAAGGAAAGGGACTTGTAATGTTGCCCTAGTCCCTTCTCCTATAAATAGACTTGTAAACCTTCATTTGAAGGTTGGTTGTTCATTTCACATAATACACTACGCATATCCTTTCATTATTATCATACGTGTACTTGTGTGTGTGTTCATCCGATCATTCTCATCTATATTTCTTACATATTGATGCTTGTGTTACAATATGGTGACCAAACAAAAAGGCAAAGCCGGAAGGCCAAAAAGAAATAGAACATTAAAACTGAGTTGGTAGATGACCATGGCATTCCTAGGTTTGTTAACAGTGATATCAATGAGTTTGAAATGGGAGCTACAAATATGAGAGGGGTTTTAGCTGATGTTAGAGTGTTTTATTTTGGAAAACAAAAGAAGAAAAGAGGTGGGAGTTCTAACAGGGGTCACTTGAAGATGAGAGGAGGAAAAACCAAAAGTGGTAGACTTATTCTAGAACAGAGGGTCGCAAGGATGGGAACATGGTTGGCTGTGGATGATGCAAGTTCAGATACAATTGAGGATCAACAACATATAATTCTGTTATGCCGGGAAGAACTGAGAGAGCTAGTAATGATGCAAACATAGCAAGTACTTCTGAGTCAAGATACATTTCTAATGCGTTTATTTATTTTGTAGTAAATGTTTCACTTTACTTACACTTATTTGTATATCAGTATACACTGATTCAATTGACTTACACATATTTGTATATGTTTATAGATACATAAGAATCTCAAGTGGGTGGATCAGTTGTAATGGGCAGTAAGGTTATGACAAGATCTAAGAAAGCTGCAGAATCTGAGATAGTTTAAACCAGAACAATGATGGGAGGAGCAAGGGGTGGAAGAGGAGCAAGGGGTGGAAGAGGAGCATCCTCAGTGGGTGGTGGAAAAGTTACAAAATAAGTGGTGGGTACAACATCAAATGTGGGTGGAAGACAAACAAGATCAGCTGAAGCACAACCATTGCAACAACCAAGAGAAAAAGCTGCATCTCAAATGCTACCACCAAGGTTAACCAGTCAAAGAATTATCCAGTAGAAACTTGTGCACCCGGCAAAGGACTGTTCTAGTGTGGACAATGAAATAGTCCTAGACTAGAACCTTAAAAGACCAACTGATATCATGTTTATGTATAATTATCATGCCCTATTTTGTCCATTGAAGGGCCTAGTTTAATTTGTAACTGAAACTGATATAGTGCAGAAATTATTGCCACAATTAGGATGTGTAAGATAGATGATGTAATGCTGCTTTTGATGCCACTACAGAGCCCTATTTTGTATATATATAATTTTACATATGCGACGGCGTCACCTTATAGTTGGGACACCGTCTGATCGCCACCATTAGGGTTTCGTCTTGGCCAAGTCATCATTGGGACGGCGTCACGTTGTAGTTGTGACGCCGTCAGTCTTCAGTAGTGACGTCGTCTGAATCTGGATCTAGGCCGTCCCGAGAAGAAAAGTCTTCGGACGCCCTTATTCTTTCAAAGCTCGACGCCGTCAGTGTAAAATAGCAAATTCGCTCCTGAGTCGTCACAAACTAGGGATGGCGTCGCCCTCTGTTTGGGACGCAGTCAGGTGTAATTCCAGCAGCTTGAGTGTCTTGATCTTGACTTAGCCATTTTCTTCATATATTCACTCCTTTTAGTCCAAAAATACATCATTCCAGCATTTTGCTTCCAAGTGACCTAAAAAGTGAAAAGGAACAAAATTAAGAAGTAACGGATATAAAAGTGGGCGATTAAGGGCTTAAAAGACCCCTTAAAAGTGTACGTTTTAAATTCTTATCAAATATCCCTACACTTGGTATTTGCTTGTCCTCAAGCAAATGTGCTTTTGGCCAATCAATTTATAAGTTTGGGGGCATAAAGCATTGGTATAACGTAATTCACAATAAGTAAAAGCACCGCAATAGTCCTAACAAGCACGGAAATTATATACTAGCACCTCACAAGGGGTGTTTGGATTCTCTCATCTCTCGGGTGTATATGAAATATATCAAATGGAAATGGAAGATAAACACTCATTAACCGGTCATAGTACATAGATTACCATAGGCTTGGGACTAGATCAAACCTCCACCGTTTTGGCATAAGCACCTAGGAAGAACTATTTAACAGGTCTTTTAAAGGGTTGTAACGTTAGGTTGGATAGGCGATTTAGTGGTGGCAAGTAAAAAATCTTTATGTTACAAGCATGAGAAGAATGGCGTTGCTAAACCAAGACTCGACTCTCTAAACTTTAGATAACTTGAAACAAACAAACATAAATATAAAGATAGATGTAGGATGGTAGCCCGTATGTTTTTTTCATTTTTCATTTTTTTTTCAACACTCTTTATTCGATTTTTTTTTTTTTGCATACACTTTTACTCTACCATTCTTTACGATAACATCAAAATATAAGGGATTTATAGGCACATCCCTACACTTGATTTATTGTTCTAACACTAATTTAACCCGAATTGAAAAGATCAAAACACTTGGAGTACATTATTACGTAAATAAAGGGAATTTGAATTTAACGTTCTTTCCCGTCACTCCATAAAATTTAACTTTACTCATGAGTCCCAATCGTTCCAAAACTGTGTACAAAAGATATGACCCGACTTAGCAACCATGCAAGTAACTAGATAATTAAACTAAGGGTTTAGTATGATAACAATAATGCACTAAAAGTGAGTGCATACAAGTTAGGCTAAGGCAATTTTGGTGTACATTTGGGGGTGGATTGTAAACAATGCTCTTCATTGATATTCCGGAAAACCAAAACATCAAGAGAACCGCGAAAAGGACAGGCTCTGAGGGGTTAACTAGGGGTATCGTGTACTAAAGATGAGTACATAGCAAGGATGTGGGGGAATTACTCAACCGATGTGGAAGAAGTAATTATAATACGGGTATCAAACAAGGGTTATCCTAATGCCTCTTATCATTTAGTTATTCCCAACTATACAAGTGTAGTCTCACTAGCGATCTCGGAATGCATCACAAAACAAGTTCTAGAATCTATTATACTACCGGTACACTCTCGAAGCATTAAAGGTGAATGCTTTAATTCCTATAGATCTAGGGGTGAACATTACATTTTTGGGGTGGAATTTGAGTGGTAAAGGGTTTTTGTGCTAGTCATATAACCCCTATCCATGAGACGCTTTATTAAGACTAAAGACCCACCCATACAAGTCATGAAATTTTTTAAATTTGACGCTAAAATTGCCCTAAAAAATATCTCTCATGGTTTATTACACAAATGAAATAGGACAAGACAAATGATCAAGGATAAGCATAGTTTCAAAGTGGCGCTAAAATTGCCCTAACAAATATCTCTCATGGTTTATTACACAAATGAAATAGGACAAGACAAATGATCAAGGATAAGCGTAGTTTCAAAGTTCCCGTTTTATTCTCCCTCCCTACACTTAAACTGAACATTGTCCCCTATGTTCCTCGAAAGTATCAAAGTTATGATAACGGAAGGTAATTAAAAGAGAAAAAACTATTACTTCCCTGATTAGCTCAGTAGGATCCGTGTGAAGTAGTAGTTAAATTCTTTCCAAGAAGAATTTATGCGTGAAAAGCTCCATCCAATCTTATGTTTCTTCTTCTTGATAAATAAAACCTGCACACTTTAAGAAAATAGACGAAACCTTCGCGTAAAATTGGCGGTAAAATTATATATGACTCTAGTAAACTAGGATATAATGCTTGTGGAATGGATGTTTGCAGATTTTTACGGAAAATTAAGACTTGAGAAATTCCAAAAATTTATAAGTGGCACAGAAAAAGAAAGAAAGTAATAAGCTGTTTTGCTCCTCCTGACGTCGTCAAGTTGTAATCCTGACGCCATCATGTTATCCTGACAGAAACTGGTCTGCTGCGTTAGTCTGGAAAAATTACACCTTTAAAATCTGGAAAAATTCCTGCAAAACATCCATTATGACTCGATACAAGCATTTGACTCTTACAAACACACACACATATATATATATATATATATCATTTTCACTAATCGTAGTTCTCATGTTCACGTTCTTTTAAAAACGTGTGTAATCCTCTCTACACTTATCCCTTTTGTAAAATACCTTTATATGTAATTAAGACGAGGTTAAAGACAAAATAAAGCATTTTCACAAATTTAAACATGAGAACAAACAATAATGAAAAGATATATGACACACAAACAAGCAAACAATTAAGCATGGGTTGCCTCCCACGAAGTGCTTTTCTTTATTTATGAGTCTTGTAGCTAGACTCGAAGTCATGCTCCTACGTACCTATGTAAGTAAGTTTATCCTAAAGAATGTCATAAGGATCAAACTTATCTTTTAAGTTCCTAGTGGTACGCTTAGTCAGGTATTCCTTTTCATACTTTTCTCCATCGGGGTCATAGATTGTCATCCTAATGTGCCATTTTCCATTTCCATCATTACCAATTCCAATTATGCTTAGGCTTCTCACTCTCAACTTTCCACTTATTCATGTTAAGGTTAACGGGCAAGGTTCCTAGGAACTCGGTCATCTTCCTAAACACTAAGGCATCCTCGAACGGCTTCACCTCCATGTCCCTAGCAAATTCTTGTTCGTGGAAAGTTGAATTACTAACAAAGGACGCTTCTAGATAGAAAGGTCGTTGAGGACCTACAAAGTCTTTATTAGTCCAAGGTCCATATCTAGATGGTGTTTTATCTAACATGATCTCATTGGGAATTTCTTCCTCTTTGTAGTAGATATGCTTCTTGACATCATAAACTGACCTAGCATTCCCTTCTCCTACCACTATCTTAGACATCTTACAATCAATTATGGCACCAGCGGTGGCTAAGAATCCTCTTCCTACTAACAATGGGCATGTCGGGTCTTTGTTCATGTCTAGCACATGGAAATCCGCCAAAAGAGTCAATTCACCTACATGTACTACCATGTCTTTATTATCCCTACCGGATATGCCATACTACCGTCTGCTAGACCTAAGATGGTTTCCGTTGATTCTATCTTACCTAAGTTAAGGTTTATATGGAGGGAAAATGAAAGAATATTGATGCTTGATCCTAAGTCGGCTAGAGTGTCGAAAGGTTTGGAATTTCCAAGCCTACACGGAAGAATGAATAGCCCGGGATCATCTATTTTCTTAGGTAACTTATTTTGCACAAATGTGAACCCACGCTCTCCTAATTTAAGCTCTGGCTCATATTTTTCTTTTAATGCATTATAATAAGGCGCATGAGTCAAGACTTCAAGAACCGGTTTTTCTTGGTGGAGTTCCTTGTACTCCTCTTCTAGATTAGGTTTGGGTTCTTGGTTGACGGGTTTCTCAAGAGTTGGTTGGACCAATGGTTTGGGTCCTTGGTACTTCATGAGGGATCGCTTGGAACCCGTATTGATGGCGTTGACAGGATGAAATTTCGAGTGTGAAGGGCATGGATATGTACTCGCCCAAGGTGAACAAGAACATGAAGTCGATGAAATCGAATTTACTTTTGGGTTCTTTATTGTATCACTTGGTAGTGATCCAATTATTGGTCGTTGAAGGCTTTTAAGAGTGCGTCAAGTTTGGTTGTCGTCTCGCCTTGTCGTTGCTTGAAATCGGCTTCAAGCTTAGTCAATCGAATTTCTTGAGATGACATGAATCTAGACACAATTGCCTCAAGACTAGTGGAATTCCTGATATTTGGAGGGTTGAACCTATTGGGTGGACTAGATGAGCTTTGGGGTGGGTTTGAGTTATGGCTCCACTTAAGGTTAGGTTGATTCCTCCATGCGGGGTTGTAGGAGTTTCCTAAGTTGTTTTTGTTGGAATCACTCCTAAACTATATTTCAATTGTTTGTAATTAACATGTAATAGGTTGCTTAATTAGGCTTTTATGTTTGTATTAAAGGCAAGGCTTATGTAGAAAGCCCATAAGCCTTGACCCATATCCAATAAGGAAACGAAGGGAACTTGTGTGTTGCCCTAGTTCCTTTCCCTATATAAAGACATGCAAACCTTCATTTAAAGGTTGGTTGTTCACTTCATTCAATATTTACGCATAACACTTCTCTTATTCATACGTGTATTGTTTGTGTGTGCTCATCCGCTCTACATCTTATCTTATTTCTAACATATTGATGCTTGTGTTACAATATGGTGACCTAACAGTGGTATCATTCGCCATCTAGCTGGGTGAAACATATTTGTTTTTGAAGATTGTTTTCATACGCGTGGTTTTCTCGTTTATAAACTTTCATACGCAAAAAGCTTTCATTTTTTCACTTAAAAACTCAAGATTTTTGTGGTTTAAGGTTCATTTAGTGTTAAATTTTAAGTTTTTAGCATCAAGTTTGAAACTTTACGTGTGTTGAATCGTTTTTTAGCTTGGTTTTGAACGTATACTTTTGTCTAGGCGTAAGGTGAAAAAGTGTGTTAGATCATCAAGTTACCAACTTTTGTGTTATTTTGGTGATATTGAAGCTTTTTCATCATAAAAATTAGGTTTCTAAACACTTTTGGGCATAAAATCAGTTTTTGGTGTAAGTTGGTACTTTCTACTCGTAACAAAACCCTAGTTTTACTCGTATGCTTCAAAGTCTACGCCTAAGCATCGGTTACGTGTAAGCTTCTCATCATTTGATCTTTAGTGCTATTGGTTTACTCAGTGTTTTCTTGCTTGGATAAGCCTGAAAACACTTCGACTTTGGATATCTTTTACACTGGTATAAGTGTAAAGGATTTTTGGGCAAAACCCTAGTTTTACGCCTAAGCTAAAATCTTATGCGTAGAATTCTCTTTGCCTAAGCGTTTTCTTACGCCTAAGCCTGTCTTACGCATAAGCAAATATTACGCATAAGGATTCTACTACTAAGCCTTTGCTTTACGCCTAAGCTAAGTTTTTTCTCAAGTCTGTAAAGCTATTCCTACGCGTAAGTTCTCTTCTACGCGTAAGTTGGTTTTTACGCATAAGGTACTTTCTACGCTTAAGCTGGTTTCTACGCATAAGGTTACTTCATCAACAAAGTTTCATTTGACTACAAAGATCAATCATCAACACAAGTTTCAAGATGTCTCAACCACCATACTCTAGCAACTTTCCTCATATGTATCCTCAACAACAACAATTCTATCAACAATATCCTCCATCATCTCCACAACAAATGAAACAATTTCAACAACAAGGAGCAATTCCTCTTCCACAAATGGTTCTGCCAAATCCTAGTCAACAAGTACAACACTACACATACTTCCAAAATCAGTATCCAGCCAAGTATGCTATGAATGGTACTACACCAAAGGAACCGTCTGGTTTGCAAAGATGTGTGAAGCTTTAAGTAGCCAACAATCCATTCATGAAGTTGGATCCCTTGATAGACCTCCAATGCTCACCCCTGGAAACTACGATCAATGGGTGATAAGGTTCTTTAGGTTTTGTGATCTAAAGAAGCCACATGGAAAGTTTTTGAAGAAGGTCATCCTTGAAGGTCCATTTCAGATGCCTACTCTCGGTACCGGAGATCGAATGCTAATCCACCAAGAGATGATATCACCAACGTTGTCGGTCTTGATCAACTTACTACTGACCAACTTCTACACTTAGAAGCAGATGAACTTGCAATGCAATATATCCTTTTGGGATTACCCAATCCGATACTTCGTAGTGTTGATGCTCAGAAGACTGCTAAAGCAATGTGGGAGCACATTCATCTTCTAATGGAAGGCACAAAACTCAATCAAGAAGACATGGAATCCAAAATCTACTTAGCATATGAACACTTCATGATTGAACCAGGGGAGACATTAGAGTCATATCATCATCGGTTCTCAGACATCATCAATGACTTGGATAAACATAATATCATTATGCCAAGAATTGCAGTCAACACAAAGTTCCTAAGCAGTCTTGGTCCTGATTGGGAAAAGTATGTTATTTTCATCCGTCAAGCGAAGAATCTTCATCAAGCTACATATGGATTGTTGTATGACTATTTGAAGCCCCATCAAAAGGAAGTTGAAAGAGAAAGGATCATTCGTGGAGTCCTTGCTTCGCCTTCACTCCCGGATAATCAAACTCTAGCTTTGTTGGCTCAAGCATGTTATCCTCAATTTCCAACCTTACAAACTGTCTTCACAAATCCTCCACAACCAACTGCTCAGATCACACCATACGATCCCTCACAACAACAACAATCACAAGAAAATCAACTGGTTCCATACAACAGCAACAATGATCAAGCACTATACAGTGAATCTAATGAGGATGTAGAAGCTTTCGATGCATTGCAACAAGGGTTTGTCATGATTGCAAGAGCCTTCGGTCGATACTCTAACAAATCCAACAATCACATTCATACCTCATCAAACACAAGGAATCAAGCTGTTGTTAACAATGGACGTGTTGAAGTTCAGAATCGTGGTAATGTTCGTCAGATGGGTAGTGGTCAAGGGTTTAATGCTAATTGAAGGAATAACATGGGTGCTCCACAACAACGGGCTCAAGTGGTTGATCAGGGAAATGCTCAGACTTGGGTTAATAAGAAGGGTCATTTGGCTAATGCATGCCCAAAGTCGAGGACAAGAGGCAGCGCTTATCACAAAGAGGCTTTACTCTTGGCTCTCAAGGATGAAGCTGGTGGAACTCTTACCAACAAGGAACAAAGCTTCATGGCAAATGCAGATTCTGATGATGACATGGAGGACTTGCAGGCTAATGCAGCAGTGATGTTAATGGCAAAAATGCAAGAACTCCACATGAGTGACACAGGCCTAGTGTATGACACTGACGGCTTGTCTCAGGTACCGGATCAAACTATATTCATTTTTGATCTGATATCTCCGCCAACATCTGCATCCGACGAGGATCAGAGTGTTCAACATAAGCCGTCTACATCTGATTCTAATGATAATCAAATAGATCCCGTAGTTATATTTGACGATCAAGATGACCTAATGGTTAATATTGATAATCAAGTTGACTTCGTGGTTATATTTGAGGATCTAAATAATGATCATGTTGAGACTCACGTTGAACAAGCTGAACCTGTGTCTAATCCAGATCTTGAGCTTATGACCAATTTATTTCAGACCCAAAAATCCCGAATGGAAAAGTGCCAAGACATTAATAAGAAATTACACGAGAAAATTGCACTGTTGACTAAGGATAATGAATGCTTAAAGTTCCAACTCAACATTTTTCAAACAAAAGAGACATGTGAAAAAGGTTTTGAAGTCGCATTTGCTAAATCATACCAAAATGAAAAATCTTTTGAAAAACAGATATGTGATCTAGTTGCATCCAAGAATGCTTTGTTGTCTCAGATAGAACAACTAAAATATGATCATAAACAACAACTTAACACTCTCACTTCGGAAACTCAAAAAGCCAAATCTGAGTTGTTAACTTGTCAAAAACAATTTTTTGAATACAAAAAGCATTCAAGGAAACAAATAGATGAATATCTTGAAGAAATTTTCGACTTAGAAAACAAAATCAAAGAGTTTCGAAATGTTGTTTACAAACATGGTGAGTCAATCAAAACTATTCAAAAGTTTACTTTTAAACCAAATCCAAATGGATATGGACCGAATCTTGCTGATTACAAACCAAAGTTTTCACATAGAGCATTCAAACCAAATCCTCAAGTTTACAGTGCAGAACATAGAATTGATGATTCCATTATGAGTGTTGTTGAATATAATCATATGGAGGAATTAGATGCAGAAGACGAGAGTCGGTCAAAATTAGAAAATGTTGTTTATTGCAAACCATTTAACTATTCAAAAGCCATAACTTTCGTCGCACAACAGGATAATTCTAACACACCTTGGGTTATCACGCCTATTTCTGAGTCTTCTAATGTTGGTCCCCAACCCAATACTGCACAAATTAATGGTCTTTTACCTTCACTCAGTGAAGTAAAAACATTACCCGAACGATGTCAAATTCTTAAATACTTCGATACATTCATATCGGACATCAAACTTTTGGAACGTGAAATTGAAATCAATTTTGAAATAAAAGTTGAACATTTTCAATCGCCTCATGCGTGAAATCGAAGAGATATTTTTCAGAAAAGAATTTTACCTCATATCCGAAATTTGAAAATGTGTGCAATATATTGGGAAAGGGATTTTCACAAGGAGCTTGGACTTATGAAAACAGTTTTCGAGAAAACCGAAACATCGATTTCAAATACTAAACGTAAAAAGAAAATGTTAAGAAAAGATGTTGATCGACTCTTGGAAGACGTTATCTGTGATGATACCATAAATGTTGCGTTACTACATACTGTTGCATATGCATTTGATTATATCGCTGTTGATTCTGTTGAAAATGTTGAGAATACCAATAATATGTTACAAATCAAGTCTTTAAAAGTTGAAAATGAGCGTTTGTTAAACGAGCTTTCAAATGCAAAACGTCGTCTTCAATGGTGTCAAAAAGATTGTCAAAATCGATAACTCACTTTGCAAAACAAAATCAACCAGTTGCATACCAAAACTCCTAATCCAAAACTTGAGCAACTGGATGATGAAAACGTGTCTTTAAAGTGTCAAATTTCAAAATATGAGCAAGAAATTTCAAAAGTTAAAACGGAATATGGTGTCATATTTTATTTACTCAAAAAGACTCGTAGTCAAGCGTCAAAAGATGTTGATAATCATCTTGCATATACCAAAGATGATTTACGACAAAATGGAAACACTCATTCTGAAAATCAAGATTTGTTACACACTATCCATGATCTAAAAGCATAGTTGGTAAAACTTAAGCAAGATAGGAATAGTAACACAAACGTAATTGCACCAGGAGTTCATAGACTGCCTAATGACACATCACAAGAAATTAATGTGCTTCCCTCTACTGAAACAATAATAGTTGCCTCTTTTCCCAACGCTAGCACTTCACAGCTTAAGAGCACATCAAGGAAGAATAGGAAGTTGCGACGTAAGAAAAGAACAATAAAGACCTCTGAAGTAGAAGAACACCTTAGGACTTTGAATAAGACTCAAGTTGCACCCACTTTAGACATTGCGTTAGACAAATGTAATTGAAAAAGTGATGTAACGAATGATGAACCTTTAAGTACTTTAAATGTTATGTTTGAAGCTTCTTGTATTGGTTGTCGTAATATCATGTTTTCTGGTTGTGATGATAAATGTATTGCTAATGCTATCTTATCTCGTAAGCGAAATAATAGAAAATGGAATACCTCTAGGCCCACTAATGCTTCTAAGTCTGTTCTAGGTAAACCGCCCTCTAGTGTTCCGGCTACGATCATTGATGTACCCATAGAACCCCTTCACCTCCTAGGAAGAACTTATCACCTAGTTCATTTACTAAGACCAAAGCTAAGACTAGTTGGAGATGGCAGAAATGGTTACATACTACACTTGGCTTTAAATGGATACCTAAAATCATAAACATGTGTGTTTTAACTATAACTGCATCGGAATCCTCTAATTCTTCGGGTTCCATGTATACTTCTATTCCATCTGTGTCGTCTGTGTATAATGCAGGTGATACAGATCATCCTATGGATTGTTGATAGCGGATGTTCCCGATACATGACGGGCAATCTCAAACTGTTATCAAACTTTATTTCAAAGTTCATTGGTACTGTCAGGTTCAAGAATGATCACTTCGCAGCCATCATGGGCTACGGAGATTACATCAATGGTAACATCAAAATTAGCAGGGTTTATTATGTGGAAGGTCTCGGTCACAATCTCTTCTTAGTTGGTCAATTTTGTGCTGGAGATTTGGAAGTTGCTTTTCGGGAGAAAACTTGTTTCATTTGTGATCTACAAGGAAACGATCTTATGTCTGGAACCCACACATCAAGTCTTTTCACAATTTCAATGCAAGACATGATTGCTTCATCTCCCATATGTCTACTTTCAAAGGCAACATCTACAAAATCTTGGCTATGGCACCGTCGACTTTCACACTTAAACTTTCAAACCATAACCAATCTTGCACGTTACAAATTTGTTGAAGGTCTCCCAAGATTTCGGTATTCTAAAGATCACCTATGCTCAGCTTGTGAATAAGGGAAAAGCACTCGTGCTCACTTTTCTTCAAAGGTGGAACACAGCTCACAGCATGTGCTTCATCTTCTTCACATGGATTTGTGTGGTCCGATGCGTATGCAGACGATTAATCTTGGTAATTATGGATGACTACTCAAGATGGACTTGGGTTTATTTTCTTCGAACTAAAGATCAAGCTCCACAGATGATCATCACCTTTCTCACGAAAATTCAAGTTCAGCTCCGGAACACTGTCAGACAAATCAGAACAGACAAAGGAACTGAATTTGTGAATCAAACTCTTCGTGCGTATTATGAGAAAGTGGGAATTGAGCATCAAACATCCATTGCACGGACACCAGAACAAAACGAAGTAGTTGAAAGACGAAACCGTACGTTAGTGGAAGCTGCAAGAACGATGTTGATAAATGCAAAATTTCCAGATTACTTGTGGGCTGAAGCCGTGTCAACTGCATGCTACACTAAGAACCGTTCAATGATTACCAAACGCCACAACAAAACACCTTATGAGCTTATCCACAACCGTAAAACGAATCTCAAACACTTTCATGTATTTGGATCCCTTTGTTACCCAAATAATGATCGTGATGACTTTGGTAAGCTCAAAGCTAAAGCTGACATAGTAGTCTTTGTTGGATACTGTGAGAATTCTGAAGGATACCGGATCTAGAATCGTCGTACAAGGGATATTATTGAAACGATTCATGCAAACTTCGATGAGCTTGCAGAAATGGCTTCTGAGCAAAACAGCTTGGAACATGGACATAACCGTCTAAACTTCCCCCAAACCCCATCATCAGCTGAACCAATCTTACAGCTTACTCGACGTCAAATGGAACAGCTATTTGCTCCTCCATTTAGTGATGATATTGATCAACGTGCTCCAGATATATCAAATGTTTCCACTGCTCAACCTGATAATAATCCAATACCTGATACACCTGAAACAACAACAACAGTTGAAGAAGAACCTCCAATTGATTCCACAACAACAGCCGAACAAACCGCATCCAATGACGCTGAACCAGCTGATGATCTTCTGAACCATGAAGTACCCCCACCTGCAGGTTATGATCTAAATGCGTTCTTCAACCCTTTTGCAAATGAATCTGCCACTTCTGATGTTGCAGAATCATCTACAAGTCATTTGAATCCTCCTAATCTGCATAATGTATATCAACATCAACCCTCCACACATCGTTGGACTAGAGACCATCCTCTTGTAAACATTAATGGAAACCTGAATCAACCAGTCGTAACTAGACAACGACTTCAGACCGACGGTGAACATTGCATTTATGCACTCACCGTCTGCCAAGCTGAACCCAAAAATATTAAGGAAGCCATGACATATGACAACTGGATTGAATCCATCCAAGAAGAACTTAACCAGTTTAAACGTCTTGAATTATGGGAATTGGTTGCAAAACCAACAGGGGTCTAAGTTATTGGTCTGAAATGGATTTGGAAAAATAAGTTGGATCCTGAAGGTACGGTTATCAGAAATAAGTCACGTCTGGTGGCTAAGGGTTATAGACAAGAAGAAGGGATTGACTACGAGGAATCATTCGCACCAATTGCTAGACTTGAGGCGTTCGATTTTATTTTCTCGGCATTCGCGGGCTCACATGAACATCACGGTCTTTCAGATGGACGTCAAAACTGCTTTTATAAATGGTAATCAGAAAGAAACAGTCTATGTTAGTCAGCCAGAAGGATTTGTTGATCCAAAGTTCCCTACTCACGTCTACAAATTGAACAAGGCTCTCTACGGTCTCAAACAAGCCCTGGGCGTGCAGGTATGACAAGTTATCATCCTTTTCATCTCATAATTTCGTCAAAGGATCGGTCGACCCAACACTATTCATACAATATCACGGGGAACACATTTTAATCGTTCAAATTTATGTGGATGACATCATTTTTGGGTCAACACATCTAAAGTACTCAAACGCTTTTTCAAAACTTATGAAAAAATATTTTGAAATGTCCATGATGGGTGAACTTATGTTCTTTCTAGGACTGCAAGTTCATCAATCACCCCGTGGTATTTTCCTGAGTCAGTCCAAATATGCTCTTGAAATTTTAAACAAACATGGAATCCAAAACTGTGATACCTATGCCACACCGTTGGCACATACCAAGAAACTGGATGCTGATTTGCATGGGAAATTGGTTGACCCTACCAAATACCAAAGTATTATTGGGTCTCTCATGTATCTAACAACCAGTAGACCTGATATTGTATTTGCTGTATATCTTTGCTCCCGTTATCAGTCGAGACCAACTGAAACTCACCTCTCTGAGGCTAAAAGAATCCACCGATACATCAAGGGAACCATTAACTTGGGAATCTGGTATCCGAAGGATTCTGGTTTTGAACTAATAGCTTTTTCAGACGCTGATCACGCAGGTTGCTTAGATTCTCAGAAAAGTACTTCAGGTGCTCTACAATTTCTTGGTGATAAACTGGATTGTACATCGCTGTCCTCAACCGAAGCAGAATATGAAGCCATGTCGGCGTGTTGTGCTCAAGTCATTTGGATGAGAACTCAACTCAAAGACTATGGTTACGTATTTGACAGAATCCCGATGTACTGCGACAATCGAAGTGCTATTGCAATCTCGTGCAACTCCATCCAACATTCGAAGTCTAAGCACATTGATCTTCGATATCATTTCATCAAGGAGCATGTGGAAAAGGGTACCGTTGAATTATATTTTGTGGGTACTGAATATCAACTGGCAGACCTTCTCACCAAAGCCTTAGCCCCTGCTAGGTTTACTGAGTTGGTCCACCGGATTGGTATGAGGTGTTTGACTCCAGAGGAACTGGACGAACCACTTTTGTAAATATTTTATCAAAAACAAAATACAAAAATATAAGTTTAAACTTAATTTTTACAAAACCTTCCACCAAACTTAACTTTAACATTTATTTCTTGCATTTAATACACAACCACCTCCATCCAGGCCTATAATCAAATCCTCAAATCCGTGTTATAAACTTCGAATTTGTAAGTGTTTTAAGCTTCTTTGAGTGATTTTAAACATTGGTTTTTAATGGTATACAATTCCAACGGTTTGATTTTCCTGTAACTGTGATTTCAGTTTCTACGCATATGCATATGAACTCACAATCACTTGAGGTTGATTTTAGATGAAATGGGTTGTGTTTTCAAAGTGTACATCATGTTTTAAAACCTTTTTTCATCAAGTAATCTTACCCAGAAAACGTTTTTAATCATTTTTCAAGATTTAGGGTTTATGTGTGAATTTGGGGGTTCTCATTTGTGAGTGTTTCTGTCTAATTAGAAGCTTGTATTATGATTGTTACATGTTTAATTAACCTAAACCAACCTTGAATCATACCTAGAAACTCTAGTTTTGCCAAATTAAGATTTAGGGTTTTTCCTTTTTTCTTTTTTTTCTTTCTTTTTTTTTTTAAATTTTTATTTTTTTTTTAAGTACTCGTTTAAATTGGGTATTTTTTATTCTCGAAGTGTTTGATGTTAAAACTGATTGAAAGCAACTCATTAGGCGCCTAAGACATCCCAGAAATCGTTTGGTAGTGATTACATGGTTAGATTGTTTAGGCGTAGGATTTGAATCTTTAGGGTTTAACTTTACGCTTATGCTAACTTTATGCGTAAACCTTATAAACTTGTGATAACGTGTGATTTTGAAAGTGGTTGAATAAATATGTTAATGGAAATGTTGTGATGAATTTATTTCAGGTTTTACGCGTGCAAAATCAGAATCAAGGTTAAAATTGAAATTCTACGCTTAAGAAATACCTTACGCGTAGATGTTACTCATAAGAGAAATCTTACGCGTAACACTTACGCGTAAGGGTCTACAAAGGGACTACGCGTATCCTGTGAAGGATATGCGTAAACTTGGAGTCTTACACATAAGGTTCACTCTTACGAGTAAACCTTACGCATAAGCTCCCAACATACGCTTACGCGTAAGCCTTATGCCAAGGGTTTTTTCCTACGCGTAAGATTTCTTAAGCGTAAGAGGGTCTCCTACGCATAAGCTTAAGTCTACGCGTATGGTTACACATTGTTTACGCATAAGCTTGCATTCTTATGCTTAAGCCATAATTTTAACTTTACCAATGAATTGTTACGCGTACAAACTTGTAAATAAGTTTCTCATAACGTCACAAGACCAAAATGTCACTAATAAGCTATAATGGTTAAAATGTTGTGTGAATGAGTGAAAATTTGGACTTTAAAATTCAAAAATTAATATACTCACGAAATTTATCACGACTACTCTGGATTGTTAGACAACAAGTGACATTGGACTCGTAACATTCATTAACATAACATATTGTAGGATCGTGAATATTATGTTGTTTAGATGATTCGGGTGGTCTAGGATGATGATAGTATATGAATGCCATGGTTAGAGAGATGAAGAGAGTAGAGAGGGAATTCTAGAGAGATAAACAAAAGTGTAAAAGGTTAGATTAGAACTTCCAACCCTCTACCTTGGAAGGTAGAGGGTATTTATAGGTTAAAAACTAAACGACCTCCTGACGGCCTGTGGATCAGGTATACAGTGGGTAAAGACCCGTCCTTCCTCCACGGTGTTGCACTAAACTAAACTACGCTACAAACTAACTAATTATCTACTAAATAACGTAAATGACGACACGTCTACGAGCTAACATATGCTAGACCATAATTGGGGTGACCGACACTTTAACATGGAATTTTCTAATTCCTAACAATCTCCCCCTAAGGGAGGTCACCCCATGTTTTACATTTCGAATCCTAGCATTCTATTTTGTCTTCTGTTATGAGCTCGTAGACTTCAATTCTTTAATGTCCGCATTCTTTGTGCATTTGTAGTGACTCTTCATAGTCCGATTATTTTGTACTTTCAGTGGAGGTCTTTGAACTCATCCACATCTTGATGATCTTCGAGCTTTCTTGAGATCATCACCACAAGAAATCTCTGGATCACCTTTGCAGTGTGCCTTCATTTGATGTTGTGACTTTTGGACCGACATGCTCACACTTTCTGGATCATGACATTTTTCCATCAGAGTAGCGGAAGCTTTATGGTTCATGATATTTGCACAGCGGCGTAGGAAGCAAAATATAAAAATATCTCGAGCCGAGGTTATGTAGCTATGCACAGTCATGATTTCTTCAATTAAGTGTGAATCTTTGTGAGCATGCGGCTGGATTGACTCTCATTCGATAAGGCTGCAACCGTCCAAATGTACCTGCAAACAACAGTTAGCAATAAAACACACGAAAGTGTCTTTGATCTCTTTCGAATTGAGAATACCACGGCCCACGTTCCCGTTGATCGATACAAGTGCTTACTTGTGATCCGGTATAATTCGAAGAATTTTATTGATGGGGTTTCAGCGGTACATTCCTAGCGTTCTCAAACGGGCGTCTCAAAGAAGACAACACGAGTGAGTGAACGGCCGAATTGAGTCAGCGATTGATGAAAAATGATTTGAAAACAATCGCGTGTTAGCAGAAGAAAAGTTTTGCAATCACGATGAAGGTTTTATGAGAAGATCAATTTTCAATCAAATAGTTTTTGTATTTGAAAAGAGATACACATTCGATGCTAGAGAAAAGAAGATTTGCACAGAGCGGTTTTTCAAAGTATTTTTTCAATCATAAATACCCTTTTTAATTTTGAATTAATACACATTCGAGTGCTAGAGAAAAGAATTGGCGAGCACAACGACCGGTTTTTCAAAAGTATCCGTCAATCCATTTCCTGGACCAAGGTTGATTCAAGAATGAATCGCCCCATCGTTTCTGTCCAGTTTTCACAAGCATGATCTTTAGAAAAGATCTCACATGTCACCCACCAAGAGCTTGTTTGATGTTGGCTCTAGAAGGATTTCCATCTTCATCGTGAATACTTACATATCACTCTGATGTTCTGGCAATACCACAAGGATAATACGTAGGACTCTTAATATATACTTACTTTCCACATTGTGTGAAACATCAAGTCTTCATGAATTTTTTGTCCTAATGAGATATTGTGGATGATCTCTTGGATCTAGACTTAATTGTGCATTTTTGGTTCCTATGCCGAAGACTAGGGAGAGGGTCTCCTTCTTCAATATCAACAATCTCTAAGAGAAAGTCAATAGATTATGTCGGTTCCCCGTGAGAATGAAACAAACCCTTTTAAGAGGAACTTGAGTAGCTTGGGAAGTTTAGTGCAGTGCATCACTGGGTCCATGATGTCTTGTCTTCAATACCGGTGTTACCTTAGTAAACACCGGTAGCATATGTATTGAACCCGGTTTCCGCCCTAAGGTTGAATTATTGGAGGGCTATTTCTTTTCACCCTTTTTCACATTCATTTCTTATTCATTCTTCAACCCCTTAGTTAACTAGAGACTTCATTACTAGAACCTTGTTGGGTTTATTCGAGTAGCTCAGCGCTCTTCCCATATCTCACTTTTCTCCTTTTTTCATCATACCTAAGGACTCTACACTATCTAGTGGATTGTCCCTGGTAGATCCCTCCGGTTCTGGCGGATCGTGGGAACTAATACCTAACCTCACCATCCTTATAACTCCATACATAGAGTAAAATGGTCGGTCTTTTGGTACAGTTCATTCTTCCTTGAAACCAATTGAAAAATCATTTGGAAAAACAATCAAGGTACTTGTGATACGAGATCAAAGCATTTTGTACCTTAATAGTTTTGATCATTTAGAAAACATCCCCCTCAACATGTGCATATGATTTAGAAATTATTTAGCAAATGGAGACAAGAGGACTTTGAAATTTTTTCTTTGATCAAAAATTTCATAGAAAAAGCCATTTGATTTTCTTGGTAAAATTCTCCCCCTCAATATGTGCATAGGATATGTGAAATTATTTTATCACATAGAGGAAAGAGTTATTTTGAAGCACATCCACGATCACAAAAACCATTAGAAAAACCATTTAAAAACTCAATCAAGGTACTTTATGTTAAAACATAAAAGCTTCTGTACCTTGATAGTTTATTTTCTTTTGAAATGCTCCCCTCATATTTGCCGAGATTGGCGTTTGCTTATATGAGAGAGGTCTGCACAATTGAATCAAAACGATCACCTTTTCTCAAATTTCATTATTAAATCACAAATTCTCCCCAGATCAAAAATATCAAACCCTTTGGGTTTTTGGATCCCAAGTGATTAATACGGTTTAGAAACATGGAGAATATGTGCCTGTTTAAATACTTATCTTGTTTTGGATAAATGCCCCTCCAACATATGCATTATGTATATTGAAATCGTTTGGCACATGGGCGGAGTGCCTTTGAAGGACTAAAACCAATTCCAATAAAACAGTTTGAGATTTAAATCCGCGATCTCTCCACCGATCAAATATTTCAAACCAATTGAGATTTGTGATCCCAATTGATTTAAATCATTTAGAAAATTTTGGGAAAAGACGTGGCAAAATTTAATTTTGAAAAATGCAGAATGGACCAATTAAAGGCGTTAAAATTGTTAGTGTGGGGTATGATTGTTTTAAGAGATCTTTAAGTAAAATAAAACAATTTCACAATCAAACAAGAACAGAAAAAATTCATTTTGACAGATCTTTGAGTTTTAAAAGAAAATCATACCATGACATAACATTAAATCTTTAGATCACCACATTTTAGCATACAAAACCGTAACTTTATGAAGAAATATTGGAATGAAAATATTATATTTTAAATCACTCTCCCCCTCAATGGATGACGGTCGATAATGAGTGACATAGGTTTTGATAAAAGAAGTCGGTGATTTTCAAAATTAAGTCCAATTAATTTTCAAAACAATATTTTCCATTTTCAAAACAATTTTATCAAATATTTTGACAAATGGTATTATTCACTCTTTACCTCTGCACAAAGATCGTTAGGTGGTTTGCTGCTTTATTGATGTTGGTGTAGGGTTGCTGAAGAAAATCGATGGCGATGCAGTGAGACTTCTTCTACGTTGCATTTTAATGCCAACCGAGGTCAAATTAAGGTCTGTTTCTTCATTTGGCGATGAAAACCATCTGCGATGCGGTGAGACCTCTTACGTTGCATTTTTCCATGCCAACTCTCCATAGAAGTCCAATTAAGCTCCGTTTCTTCATTTGTCAACCCAAGATATAGTTACCCTTTCCTTTCGGCATCCAATCATCTTCATTTTTGGGATCCGGATCGGGAACATTCTTATATACCAATATACGTGCATATGTTAGTGAACACACATACAAATATATGGTGGTCGACATCACCCAAACAACTATCGACTAATAAAAATCAATCCAACATATCAATCAGTTCATATAACGCATGGGAATAATGTGTTTCATCAAACTATAAATATTTAATCCTAACAATCATATCCTAAATTCCTAGTCCTTCGACATAGGCAAATATCATTTTTAATTAAGCACGTAGGATAATTAAGAAAGCCCGTTAGATGATATAGATTTGAAAACATTATCCCCCTCAATCAATGACTCAATTTTTGAAAAGTTTAAAAGCGCTGAAGTCGTTGATTGAGTTTGCAAATTTAATAAAAACTCTGCGATTGTTGTTAAAAGCAACTCATTTTACCACCATTTTTGGAAAACAACAAATATTTTTCTGAAGAATTTTAGACGGAATAAACATTTGTGTAGGGCAGCGATCCTTCGACATACTTTCCTCAAATTTTTTTAGGAAAAGTGCCCGATATTTTTGAAAATATGTTTAGTGCAACACTTTCCTTCTTTTGAAGAGCGGGTTGCTATCAGAAATAATAGCAAGCCATAGTTTAAGCCGCGGGTTCTGATCAGAAATAATAAAAGCCATTTGAAGCCGGGTTCTGATCGAAATAATTGTAAGCCATATTTTAGCGGGTTACATCGAAATAGCGTAACCATAGTTTGTGACATGTTTTGAAAAGATTTTTACACCTTTCCGAACTTCATCTATGGTCCGTGTCATTATTGAATGACATTTCTAAGACCGCCGGTTATCGATACCAGAAGACATGGCTTGAGAAAAACATATTTTTGGTATTTTTAAATTTTCTGATTTTTATGGATTTTTGTTGGTTTTATATTTTTCTATTTTGATTTTGTCGGTGTTATATTTTTGTATTTTGCTTTGCTGGTTTTATATTTTTGTATTTTGTTTTAGAAAATATATACAAAGATAGAGATGATGAAATAGTATAAGAAGATGATACGATACCGATGAGAGATAAGGATATCGAGAACAACCCGTTGTAGAAGATAGAGTCATCATCTCTTAAACATTCCCACCTTCCAGGGCTCTTGAATAGAAAGAAATTGAACCATCCGAAGAGTGAGACTTTGGACTTCCAAGCGAAATCCTTTATGAGGCATATTCAAAGCTTTCTTTTTCAAGCTTTCCTTAACCGGTGCATAAAGAAGCACACCATTATCATCGATCTTGTGATCCTTTTAGAATAATCACCGTGATTCTTCGTTCGGGTTATATCATCCAATAGAATAATAGCAACGTTTCATCCCACGCTTAAATAACTCTTCTCAAATTCCTTTTCAGAAGTCTGAAGTAGTCCATTCCAAAGGTGTCACGAGACAACTTCCCCACGTAGTTGAATTGATGCAGTCAGTCTCTTAGACTAGAGCTCACGAACCCGAATACACATATACGAAGACAGGAAACTTATACCATCAAAGTAGCAGATTAAGTCCGATAGCCAAAGAATAACCCGAGATATACTTTTTCTCTCCCCGATGATAGTGTATGAAGCTCAAGAACAGTATCCGAATGCCCAAAGAGAGAACGATAACGTTGAAAAGCGGGCTGAATCACCGATTATCTCTGGGGTGACAATCTGCGGATGTCAACAGAATAAGTGATTATATCCTCGAATCATGATTAAGCCCTCAAGTAAAGCAGTGAGCATCCCCAATGTACACAATCTCTCTCCCCTGATGATTGTGATAACATCAAAATCATCACACTTGTGTACCTCTTTCATCTTCAGAAACTAACTCTTCCATCTCCTCCCCCACATAGTTGGAATAAGAACACTAAGGCATGAGACCTTGAGTTTCTCTGCGGTAATGACAATAGTCTTCCCGAGATATCTTCAATCACTTAGAAGAATTAAGCTCATCAAGATTACTCGCGTTTAGATACGTGTCTCCTTCCTCCTTGCTGGTTTTGACACTTCAGAATCAGCAACATATTTTAAGCCCAAATACTTGAAATCTTTTGAGAAGAACACTTGAAATCATGTGGGAATCAACTTGCTGAAGTAAAATGTGAGCAAGTCTAATTGGGGATTAAATCATACATTTCACTCTCCCCCAATTAGTGCTCTCCCCTAAACCGACAATCTGTTTAATAAAGCCCAGATTAAGAAGAAGTCTTTAGATCTTTAAATGCAACTCGTCTTTAGTCTTCTAACATGTTGCAGAAAATGTAGAACCGACTGTAGACTCGACCTTCTTCAAAATTGTCCAGTTGGGGAATAGATAGTTAACATCTTCATTTCACCAAGAAAGCATCCCAATCAACTTACATCTTGCACATCCCCTTAACTAAAATCTCTCCCATTCAAACAAGAACAGAAAGATGTTCATCAAGGAAATCGCAATCACCAAGCAACGAACACACTAAATGATAACACCAAACTACCAATCACATCAAACAAGAACAAAGAGATTGTTCGGAATCATCATGTTGATGTGCACGTGAAGCATTAACCGGAAGCACTTTGTCGATAAACTCATCAGTCCGAGTGAAGATGTCAACTAACGGCTCTTAGAAGAACAACTCCATGTGAAGATGACCTGATAAGAAGAATCTCGGTTCTTACATGAGTTTGGAGCCGTATGACCATATATTCTCGAAATCAATCAACCATGCGGTAGAATTCACACTTCTTTCTCCCCTCAAGAATTGCATATGGAGATGCCATTCTTGATTAAACAAGTGATTATAATCTAAATGTATTCTATTCACACTTTCTCCCCCAAAATTAGCACAGGATGTCGCCATTGTCATTATAGTTGAGCAATCGGAATAAGAAAACAATCAATAGTATCCTGGTTCACTTGATGACTGAAGCGCATGAAACAAGCATGAAGCATGTTGATGAGAATGGTCATAATAAGAAGATTTATCTTCTTCCGAAGATAATGCGCACTGAAGCGTACACACTTCTTTTCTTTAGAGAACGAGGCTTGAACTGAAGTATTCAAACGCGCATAATCTCTCTCTTTTCAATCTCTTTTGGCAAAACAATTAATCAACCCCATTATCATTCAAGAGGCTCTTTGTAGTGGACAAGCGATGGAGAAAACCCTGATATAATGAATTTGACCACCTCAAGTAAACTACCCCAACTCGTGACTTAAACTTGCACATATGTAACAAAGAGCGGTGCCTATTTCCATTAGCATCTCTAAGTACTCTCTATGTACTCTATACTCTTCAACCAACCAACCATCAAGTATAAGACGTACATTACCTCTTGAAAATCCATAATTGAATGTGACACTGAGCACTACAACGTAACTCCTTAAAGTGATTGTTATTTTGTAGTGGTAAGAGCCCAATTCCCCCAAGTGGTAAAAGAAAAGGTAAAAGACACCCAACAATAACTAGATTTCCAAGTCTTCATTTTTGATAATAAGCTCGAACAAGGATCATGAAGAATCTTCATCCAACCATCCCCGATACCTTTAGATACTAAGTACACTTGCCCGTGATATTTCACTTCAACCTCAAATAAATAATAGTGAATTAACTCCGTTGTCACATCTTGTTATAAGCTCAAATCTAGCCTTCTTTGACATTTAAATGAACTTTGATAATGGTTTCATCCCGACCATGGTTAAAAGCACATAACCTCGTAAAACCATGTAATAGCCAAACTACCATGACGAATATCCAAACACACATCCAATTCATGAAATACACCCTTTTATCCCTTCTTCAAAATAGAAACCGTAGCACCAAAGATCAAGTAAGATCCATAATTACAATTTCTCTTCTCCAAGATGGTTCCATCATTACGGGATTTTACAACTCTATGGTTCAAACCGAGAAAGGATTTCTTTCTTTCGGATTTTACAAAACCAAGAATAAACCGTAAGATAGATCCGAAATGCACTTACAATTACAGGATGTTTCCATTGTCACGGGATTTTACAAGTCTATGATTTAAACCGAGAAATAGTTTCTTTCGCGGGATTTTACAAAACCAAGACTAAACCGTAAACAATGCCAGTTTGAATAAGTTATGACAACTTTGGTTTCGGTGAATATCTATTTTTGGGGAACATGCAGCGGTTCATTATCCAACCTCAACAACATCATTAACCATCCAATCAACACTTTGGTAAACACATCATTCACGCATTCTGTCGGCTATTGCAGTGACCACTAGAAGAAGTAAATCCGATATACCAAGCTTGAACATGAAGAAGAATTCCCCGGAACTGTTACTTAAACTTGTACTAATCCTTGTGAAAGAGAAACAGTGTACCCAATGTACAAAACCTCTTGACGTATCCTCAACTGCGTGAGACACCGAGGTGATAGCTACTTTGTGGGTTATGCGAGAAAGATTCACAACCGTAACTAAATAGCCAAGTCTTTATCACACTCAATAAACGCCCAAACAAGTCATCTTCATGAAACGGTAGAAAGAAAGAAGACGAAATAAGTAAACGCGCCCGGAAATCATCACTTCAATTTCAAATAAGAAATACCTTCCAAACAACCCCGTAGTCAACATTGATCAACTTTCAGTTCGAGCCGTGACATATTATTTTCCGTGAAAATGTGTAACCCAAAGTATCAAACCGCATAACTCATCAAATCTCATCATCAATTCTCATTGTCATCAACAATTCTTCAACATATCTCATCGTCAAACCACATATTATCCAAATCTCAGAATCTCATAATATCAAATCTCATATTACTATACAATGCATACCAAAAACCCCATGAATCTTCAAACTCGATCCATGTAAAAAATTATTAATAGCAATAAATCCGTCCATGCCTATGAGTGAAATTACAACTTCAACGCCCAAATCATTAATAATTTGTATCCAAAATATTTTGATTGCCAAAAAAATTCGGATGACACAAATGTGCATCTCACAACCCATAACATGTTATATTATAGACCAATTAAATTCAGCCAATACACGAGTTTATCACCCATACACGAGTTTATCACAAGGCCCAAAGTCCAAGTTACATATCCGGTTATAGGCCCATGTACGAATTGAGAAGCCCACGTCCAAATAATCAACACATATTCACTAACATACCATTCGGCCCATGTGCAAACCACGATCCAATTACAGGCAAACCCTAATGATCCGGATATATAAAAACGCACCACAATTACTTGTACTCCTAAACTTTAGTAACCCTAAAAATACTTTCAAAAACAAGCGCCTCCCATTTCATTCTCTGCCTTCCTCCTCCATCTAAACGTTTCACAAAGAACACACACACCAAAAAGATAAATCTCAACTAGTATTCACATCTATCATAGCACATGACTTGGGTGTACATTCGTTTGTCGTGACCTCGCCAAAGGGTTGGCTTGAGAGTCAACGATTCGCCACAGGGATGACCTCAACAACTTGCAAGTGTTCACAGGTAGGTTTCATCATGAAGATCTTGTAGAGTTATCACATTGTTTTCGAATCTCCTTTATTATCTACTGAAATCGAAACCAAGACAAAGGAAAAGCATACTTGCTTCTTTCTTTTCTTTATAAGTTTCGTATAAAATACATGTGAATCAATGATGAATGTCAATTTCGTGTTTATGGCCATTGGTCTTGATGTATAATAGTACCACGAAAGTTGAAATCTGAGATTCGATCTTTTTCGTTTTGATTTATATTTAACGACTGAAAGTGTGGATGAAACCTTAAAGTTTTGTTCACTCTTTAATTGTTCGTACATTGAAACACTTCTGGATCTATGAAGATGAGATTTCGTGTTAAAAGACTCTTGGAAGTCTTGATGAATCAATTAAGTGCCACGAAATATGTATGCTGAGATTGATTTGTGTTAGAGTCATGAGTCAAAACAATGGTTGATGTGGTATGAATGATTTCTCTAAGTCCATGATGAAAGATGTTGTTTGATGTCGTTTGATATTGATGAACTTGATTTTTGTAGATTAGTTGTGGTTGTAAATGCATGTATCTTTGATTGTGTTGAGATTATACTGAATTGATAGAATAGTGATGATATTGCTTTGAGTTGCATACTTAGTTTGTCTTCCATTAGCAGCTTCAATTAGGACCTTTTCAAACTTACTACAGGTCTCTTCAAAAGTTTATCAAACTGCTTTATACCTGAAACCTAGATACATTGAGTGTCAAGTCACATTAAAAAAATGCAACACAACTCGCCTTTTTAGACAAGATCAACAACTCGCATAGCTTTTCTTGATCACACAACACGCATATAGACATTAGTAAGCAACTCGCAGTTGACTAAATAGTCAACCCGCATCCTTTATGCTAGTACCCAACTCGCATTTGACCCATAAATATGAGACAAGTCGCATCATCTATGACCAACTCGCATCCTAGAATGCATTGAATCTGGACATGGTAAAAAGCTGCATATTGTACTTTTCACAAACAGGAAACTCGCATCATTTTGAAACATGACAACTGATACTTTATAACAGCAACTCGCATCAATTTAAAAAAAATTCACACCAACTCGCATTCAAAAATGCAAGCATACAACTCGATCATGATTCAAGTATCGGACGACAGAGAGTTACCAACTTCATATAGATGAAAAACCCGAAACCGCTTGGAGAAAAACCATCTTATGACCAGCGATTGACTCCAAAAGTATGACCAGGATGCAGTAATGAACAACTTATCGACCAAATCATTAAGACAACTTAAAAGACCAAGACGATACAAACATTGTGACCACATATAAAATCAACATATAAAACAAATCATCAAAAACATATGAAATCATACTCGACCAAAATCAGTTAGAAGCATGTAAAAAATCATTTAAAAACAGATTCAATCAACATATAAAATCAGTTTTGACCAAAATTACACTCGACCATCATAAACAACACATCAAAGCATCATCAAACCGCATCAAACCGTATCAAAGACGAACAAACCGCATACAAAGAAACCATAAAAATCATCAAAACAACACAACCTGGCTCTGATACCAATTGTAGGATCGTGAATATTATGTTGTTTAGATGATTCGGGTTGTCTAGGATGATGATAGTATATGAATGCCACGGTTAGAGAGATGAAGAGAGTAGAGAGGGAATTCTAGAGAGATAAACAAAAGTGTAAAAGGTTAGATTAGAACTTCCAACCCTCTACCTTGAAAGGTAGAGGGTATTTATAGGTTATAAACTAAACGACCTCCTGACGGCCTGAGGATCAGGTATACAGTGGGTAAAGACCCGTCCTTCCTCCACGGTGTTGCACTAAACTAAACTACGCTACAAACTAACTAATTAACTACTAAATAACGTAAAAATACGACACGTCTACGAGCTAATATATGCTAGACCATAATTGGGGTGACCGACACTTTAACATGGAATTTTCTAATTCCTAACACATATTCAATAATTGGAAAATAAAATCAACGTTTGACTAACGTAATGTCTTTCAATATGTTGGTTCTTTTGGCTCAATATCTTTCAGATCACGACATGGACATCATTATGGAAAATGTTAACACACCAAACGAGCTCACAATAGAAGACATTTTCCCTACTGGTTATAGTATGAAGATTGTCAAGAACAACCTTAAGGTTGACTTTGAGAACTTCACATGCTCTGAGTCCTCATGCCGAAATAGGTTTGGATATTCTTAAGACTCATCCCTATAACAACATGCGAGCTCAAGAATGGCGGTACCGTAGATCTATATCCATCAGTTCTAGCACACAATGAAGAAAGTTGATGGTCAAGATGTTGTCACGGTGACCCTCAACAATAAACAAGTCACCGCGGATCATGATTTACGCAGCCATTCTTCTCGCTCCCTTACGGCTGGCGAGTATGCTCCTACACCATCTGAAGAGGCTACACTCCAATTCATGGTTGATATTGGCTATGATGAAGCTGCGGGAATCATTACCAAACACTCTTTAGTCGATTTAAAGAACATCCCTCAGCCATGGAGAACTCTATACATCATGATCGCAAAGTTGGTTTCCTTAGAGACGGCATTCACGGCATCCTAAGCTAATGGACTACAAATTTTCTAGGGGCATGGTCAACAAAATGCACATTGAGCACGCAAGTCGATATGGGAAGACATGATGTCTTACCTCAAGAATCCCGGCACAAAGGTCCCTTTCATCGATACACAAAAATTGTTGATCCGTGAGGATACTCTGGAATAATCAAGAATTCCCTTGAGACTTGATGACCCCAACCATCATTCAGATTGTTTGAGCCTACATTAAATGTTGTCAGATTCAAAGACTCATCAACAAAGAAACAAGGCGTAGTATTGACTGACCGCTTACTCACCGATGATATTAAAATCCTTCAATCGTATTCACGATATCAAGAAGCGATAACCTTAGGCGGTAGTCGGCTTCATGGATGAAAAGTCTTTAGCCATACCAAAGACAAAGAAGACCGAGGAGATCGGGTAGTCTTGGAAGTACAAGCGCACGGAGTGCCCGTAAGTATCCTAAGAGAAATACTTCACGAAAAAGAAAGGTTCCATCTGAGGGTGCCATTCCTACTCCTAAACCGGCACTTAAATTAGAGGATCAAGACTCCAAGGATACTGAGACTGATGAAGAGGTTCACTATTCGTGAGTGTTACGGATGATACAACAACAATTGAAAACCAATTAGTCCCAAAGCAGGCGAGGGGTAAAACTCTAGTTCGCAGAGCAGAAGAAGAAGAGAGTTCAGATGAAGAACCAAAGGATGAAGAAAAAGACTACCACAAGACATTGAAGCATCTAAGGATTCAAGAGCATGCCCGAATTTAATGCCGAACAAACAAGAGGACCTGGAGGTTCTAGTGGTGGTGCACTTACCATACCAATTCATGATGTGGTTAATCAACCCGATAAGCTTAACCGGTACGCCAGCCCCGCTAAGGAATCCATAGAACAAGAAGAACAAACCTATGAAGTTCCATTCACCTTTGAGGAAGAAGAGGAACAAGAACATGATAAGATGATCACGGACAAAGACATTGAGGAAGCTGCTAAAGAAAAATCTGATGAGGAAGCTTGAGGTAAAGAAAATGAAGAGGCTAAGCAAAAGGCTGAGCGGTAAGAAGAGGCCAGGTAAAAGTCAAGAAGAGGCTAAAGCTTCGCAAAGAAGGCGATGATTATATTCTAGATAATCCTGAACACAAGCCTGAAGGGACTTCTGAGCCTCCAAAAGACCCGGAGCCATCTCATGACTCATCATCTTTTGATTCGTCATCTCACTCATCACCACCACCATCCAAAGATGCTACCACCAGATCCACATCCAAATCAGTCAAGAAACCGACAAACACTTGGGCATCACGGGCTTAGACCAAAATTGTCAAGGCTGTCAGGCAAGTACGGAAATGAAACGTGGTCAACAAGAAATTCAATCAACTGGACGACAGACTAAATTTACTCCAAGATGTGATGAACGAGTTTTTGGAGGAAAGAGAGCAGATTCAGCAATTTATCAATAGAGATATCCAAGGGGAAATGGACAAGATGATAAGGGACTACACTCACAAGTTCCTTCTCGACACTGTCCCTGGAGTTACAAGAGAGATGTTCATTAGACAACTCTATCCATATCTCATATCACTGGTCAAACAAACAATGGAAGCTACTCCTATTGCTATGCAAATCAAACCAGTCCCGTATCCGGTTGTCTCTGATGCTGAATTGATCTCGAAGTTGGTAATTCAAATGTCTCAACGATCCGAAACTTTCACTTCTGACGAAGCTAAACTATTTGAGGCATTGCTAGAATATCAACTCAAGACATCATGTAAAGAGTTCACCGAAAGGGCTAGCGACCAAGAGGCGGACGGCTTTCGATGATAAAGACAAAGATTCTAAGCCAAAACGCAAAAAAAAAACTGACGAATCATCATCTATTCCTCCACCACCCCAAAGGACCACCACCACTAGAAAATCTTTACAACGTCCTCCTGCTAGAGACAAACCTCAGGACTCTGAGTCTCCACCACCAACGGAGAAAACTGGTGATCATTTTGAATACACTGGTGGTGACGACGAGGAGATTCATGAGCCCAACAACAACCCCCTTCTTCTACATCAACTAAGCAACCATCATCATCCTCCAAGCCAAAGAAGAAAAAGTCAACATCAATTGTATCATAGCTAGATGAAGATGAAAGCCGGCCGACGTATATGAATTGTTTTCAAAGCTTGTTGATGCCATCCCTCATTACCTAAGGCCAAGAACGGGTAGATGAATTAGAACTATGGAGCATGTCAAGATCATCCAAGAAAAGTTTAAAGTGAAGAAGATGGCCGAAGAGTTAAAGTGAATCAAGAACGATGCTTTTTCAACCGCTAAGGATACCGACAAGCCTATTGAAGTTGAATATCATCTCTGAGCACAACATAGCACTGAGCCATGTCCAACAATATTGATTGGCTCAACCACAGAATCCAACATCGACTTCACCGCACTGACAAGGCTCCATACTACACCGACTGGACAAAGCCACTACCCACCATTGGTCAACCTGATCAACAACGGATTCCCTACCAATATTTCTTCAACAATGATCTAGAATTTCTTCAACACGGTAGCGATGTTACCAAGAAATACGCTACCTCACTCACCTTGCCCATCCCGGCAACAATCTTCTCCAATAATGTGGCCATCGAGGAAGAAGCCACACACATGTTCGTTGATAAGGTGGTTAATTATGACCTCGATGCACTATATGGAATTCATCACTGGCCTAAACGAAGAAGAATCTACTACGTAAGCCAGTACTCAAATCTAACAAAGAGGTGTATGCTGTGACCAAGCGATCATTGCTATAACGCATGTCACCGCTGTCACCACTAAGTGGGACTACTCATTCACGAAGAAAATCGTAGTCAAACGCCAAGACGAGCAGAATATGATTTTTCAAGCGATTTTTCGAGATTGTCACTCAATGACATTGAAGACATGTATCTTGCCAAGGTACAAAGTCGAATGCGACATTTCTCCACCAACATCCGACTCCAAGACATCAAGTCATTGATATTCGCCGGAAGCATCGGGTTATCGAGTATCCAGAACGTGTTGAAGACCTTCAACTTGCCGTGGAATCATACCAAAAACGTGTTAATCTCACAAAACCAATTCTAAACATTCCCGATCTTGATTACCTGGCTCAGTACATGTTGATCCCAGTTGAGCAAACGATCTAATATAGAAACTGACTTAGAATAACGACTTATTAAGTATTACAGCGAATTTAACTTAATCTTAAGAAGAAGAACAGTTAACATTCAACACCTCAATATTATTTATTAATACTAATACTGCTACAAGATTAGGGTTTTTCAACCTTGAAGTGTATCGACCTTAGATATATAACTTTCACATATATCTAATCTAACCTAGACCCCACTCCTTTTATAGACTAAGGAGTCCTTTACATTATACAATACGTAACCTACAAGATAAATATACTTTCCATATTTATCTAATACAATAAACTAAACCGACTATACAAGACTAGAAGTGGTTACAATATATTGTCCGTGGTTACACACTACTACTAGCCGTGGTTTGTCATCATTAGTGGTTCCATCCTTACGTCGCAGGGTTATATCAACTCTCGTCCGGTGGTTCCAAGATTTCTAGAGTAATTCATCGAATGGAGGATGTAGCCAAACACTTGTGTGATTTAAGAATTTTCTCATATTTCATCAACAAATCATAAGCTTGACCATCATAGGGTAACAAAGATCTTGATAATACGGGCTTCAACATCCGAGCAATAATTCACTCGGGATACTTATTCAACTAAGGATAATCACCTTCTACAAGCATGTGAATAACTTTTCCAAAAGCGATTTAAAACATGAACTCCACAAGTTTGATATAAAAACCATCTTGTTACATTACCATTGTAGAGTACTTTCCACTTTCGGGTTCATCATGAGTTGGTTCAAATAAAATCTTCAAATTATAATAGACCGGCCTTCTCATGATAATCATTTGGATGTACTTCACCAAACTTATTCTTGTAAAGTCTCCAAAGATTCATCAAATCATCTCTTTCAAAATATTGAAGCATTTGTGAAAAATTTATTATACTCATAAACTTCATTGTTGAGTCTTTGAATTTTCCAAACTCCTTCACTTCCATCATTAAGGTAAAACTCATAAGAAACAATTTTATTAACATCTTCAACTTCTTTCAATCTTTAGAATCAGGATGTCTCTTGAATCTCGACTTTTCTTTCTTTTACTTTGAATCCACTCATCATCTTTCTTAATCCACTCTTCATCCTTCTTAGAATTCATTGGACAGTAATCATCATGATTAATCTTCATACATCTTTCATAAATCTCAAGAATTCTTTCAAATGAACATTTATTAAGATTTTCTAAATGTGAACCTCAATTCTTAATAATTTTCATTAGTACATTCCTCATCTGTGCAAGTGAAGGAGGTTTCTTTCTTATAACTTGTTTCCTTTCTTTACTGACCTTCCTTGCCAATTCACCCAAAAGCCTAGCTTTTTCCTCATCATCCAACAAATTCCATTCTTGTGCTTTAAGATATTCATCATGTATTTGTTGAGAAGCTTCAAGAAAGTTTTGTGATTCATACCATGTAGCTAACATTCTCTGATTAGCTTCCTCTTCTTTTCGTTTCTTTTCTCTAAAGTGCTTGTTCTTACAAATACCATGTTCTTTGCATACTCGATCATAAGCTTCGTTCTCGCTTTAGATTTAAACTTTAGCTCGCACGCAACCCCTTTAATTTTTCCAATATCGCATTGAACCACTTTTTCTTCTTCAAAGGTTCACCAATAACTAAACTTTTCCCTTTGGTTTGGGTTTAGCTGCGTGAGATGAACAGATAAACAGTGCAATGATAGGTGTAGAAGATGAAGTTTGCTTAGATTTATCAATGTACTTCATGTTTCTTTCTCAACTTCTTTAGACTTAGGTGGTGATACGAGAGCCGCTAGACAACAAAGGAAGTGTGGTTGGCATATAGGGTATGATAGTAGAGTATGATAGTAGTTGGTATGATTGTCGAACGAACCGCAAAGAAGGGTTACAGAGTACTAACCGTGGTTTCTACATACCATCGCTGTTTGTGCTTAACCATCTTCTACAACTTTCTTCACATTTTCAAGAATCGCTTCATTCCATCTTTATCGATGCCAAAATGTTTGATCTCCACTATCAACATCTTCTTCCATAGATACATTAACGCTCTCCCCCGACCATGCCAACACTCCTCCTGCTTGGACACATTCTCCACATTTAGAGTCGAGAGGAGTCCACCTTCTTTTCTTTTTCTTCTTATAGCTTTCAAAACAAGAACCCCAAATCATCTAACTTTTTCCAAAACCAACACTGGTGCTTCAATCTCCTAATATCCTTTCCATGAAACACAACAACTCTTTAGATTCAAGATTGTCTCTCCATCTTGGTACATTTAGTCAGCCAATTCATTTAATCGCTCAAGAATATCCTCCCACTTCGACTCGTGTGAACTGGTCCGTAGGTGGTTCATTGAAAAGTCATCATGTACAAACTCGTAATCCATCAATTCATGTTCATGTTCCAAACGACTCATCACTTCGAAATGTGTTAATCGCCCGAGAGTGAATCCTTGATATAGTAAACATAGCATCGCATCTAGCTCAACAATGTATATACATTCGTAGTAGCCAAGTGGTTGGGATTCTCCACCTATGTTAAGTTCCAAGGAACTCTCCACATTAGGAGTTGCCAAAGGTTGGGTCTTAATGATGTTGCCACTATCCCGACAAGATCTAAGTATGAATCAAAGAGTGGAAGCCCTTCCAATCGTCACCTTCTCCACCTATGATACCAATAAAATTCACTAGCATCAACAGGTAAATGAGTGCCCTTTTCTCGGCTCTAGTCCAAACATAGGGTAACAGTGGTTGAGTTTGACTAGAAGTGGGTGAGAGGTAACACTATCGCTGGTTGCAAGTACTATCAAGATTTGAGGTGCACTAGCAAAGGGGTTCGATGTACTAGAAGTGGTTCAAATGACTAAAGGTGAGATGCAAAACCTTCATCAAACTTAGAATCAGCAGGCAAAGTAAGCATATGAGGAAATAAAGGAACATCTATAATCAGAAATTTTAAGTGGCTGATCTCTTTATATGTGCAAAAACCTTAGGAAGCATATATGATGTACTTCATACCCCGAAGTATGCTCAATAGGCTCCTCTATTTGACTTTCCACTATCATTGAACAAACCTAGGATATAAAAGTATTTACCCTTCTTCCTAATGTTTTGTTACTAGCCCCTCATATATCATCTTAGACCAATTGAACTTTCTTCCATCAGACAAACAAATAATAAGAGTAATTTTGGAAGGAAAGTCATTAAACCCTGTGGTCTTATTACTCATACACAACAATAAGGTATGAATAAGAAACTTCCATTGTTTTGAAACAAATTTTAAAATATTGTACCTTATCACCTCTGTGTGTATAACCTAACCTTTCCAAACCATCAACAATCTCAACATCCAAAGATTATCAATACCATCAAGATCATCAAACTTTAAAACATCCCTAATGATCTCCTCAAGAATGTAAATAGCATGCTCATCCACAATGCTGCTAAATACTTCATTTCATCAACCTTTTCAAGCTTAGCATTCTCCAGAATCGATGTATGTAAGCTTAAAAATGGTTGGTACGCTTATGCATAAGAATAGAACTATGAACAAGGAAGTCAATCATTTGATGAAACCTTCAGACGAGCATTCTTTGTCGAATAGCAACAAGTTTTATCAATCACTCTTTAAACCCATTGTCCATCAAATAAGTAGACAGCACTCATACCATGCCCTAGAGCTTGATGCAAACCATACATAGCCTTCTCACCTCAGACCTTGTCGATGATCAGATCTTCAAAACAAGGAGGTTGACAAACATAAACCTCCTTATCAATTGTGCCATACAAAAATGTACTTTTAACATCCATTTGATACACAACAAAATTTTTGAATGAAGCATAAGCTAAAACAATCTAATAGCCTCAATTCTTGTAATTGAGCAAACACTTCATCATAATCCAAGCCTTCGGTGTGTATCCTGAGCAACCAACCTTGACTTGTTCCTCACAATACCTCTTTTCATCTCTTTTGTTTCTGAACACCCATTTTGTCCCAATTGCCCTCTTACCATTTAGAAGATCAACCAATGTCCAAACCTCTTGAAGTTTGAACTGCTAAGCTCTTCTTGCATTGATTCTACCCATCCTTCTTCTCGATAATGCTTCTTCAACTCTCTGGACTCCTTTTGAGACGTAAACAAGCAAACAAATTTTGCGATCTTTATGACTGCTTTCTTTGTGAAGTGATCTTGCAAAGAACCCATGTTCAGAAAGGGTTCGTTCTTAACCCTCGCTTGTTTGAACTGAGTATTCAAGTTTCCAAGTATTTGTTCCTTGGGATGAATCTTGTGAATCCTTGTAGTAGTGATTGGACTCTCATGAATGACAGCTTCCAAATAAATCAAGATTGAAGAAATCATCCATGTCTTCATCATCGTAGAGTATCAATTTCAATCAAATCAGCATATCGGGATCATGGATACGCCTCATCACCAAATAATAGCTTGGTTGGCTCCAAAGAAAGTACTATCATCAAGATTTCATGCCAGAAATTCACTTGTGATGACAGGTAGGTAGGTTGGCTTAGCCGCGGTTGTATTATCTCTATCCGTTACATTTGGCTTAGCGTTGCTTTCGAATGCTTTTTCTTCTTTTCAATTTCTTCTACCAACACCGAAGTTATCCTTAACAACTCATCCTTATCTTGATGATGATTAACATTGCCTCCAAAGATTCAATACATCATCACCGGGACCTTGCTTCTCAATGATGGGGAGACAAAGCTTTCCACTTTTCAAACAGATAGAACTCTTGAGGAGAATCGCCTTCCTTAGAAATTGCTTCAAGATCGTAATCCTTTGAGTACTGTGATCAACATTAGTGGAAGTTCCCGCAATGATAGGCTCATAATTCATAGATTTGGTTAGCATATCAATGTTAAACACTACCGTCCTTTGGTCTCAACACAAGAGTTCACTAAATTGAACATGTAAGTTCTTTTCAACAATTTTAGTCCTCCTATTGTATACTCTAAAGGCTTTACTATTAGAAGAATAGCCTAACAAATATCCATCATCTCGCTTCTTGAAACTTTCCTAGGTAGTCTATGGTATTCAAGATAGTAACAAGACACCCAAAAGGTTTTAGGAATGCTATCATTGGCTTCCTATCATGTAACACTCATGGGGTCTTGTTATGAGGCTTCACTACCTTACTTCTATTCCACAGACATAACATGCAAGGCTCATACCAAACAAAAGGTAGTAGGTAACTTAGACTCGACAACATAGTCCTAGCAACCTCAATTAGTGTTCTATTTTTCCTTTCAGCTACACCATTTTGTTGTGGTGTTCTAACAACACTAAACTGTCTCTCTATACCTTTAACTACACAAAATCGATTCATCACAAAGATTCTTAAACTCGCCCATTATCACATCTGATTATCTTTACCTTATGATTTACTAGATTTTCTATCTTAGTAATGAAACTCTTGAGAATCTCATTAGTCTCACTCTTAGTCAGCCAAAAGTATACTCAAGAAAATCTACTATAATCATCAGTGATAACTAGGCAATACCGCTTATGGTTCAAACTTTTAACAAAGGTAGGTCCAAATAAGTCCATATGAAGCATAAACAATGGTTGTGTAATGGTGTTGACAGCTTGGTCTTACAAGCTCTGTTGTTTTCCTTTTGACAGCCACACACAGCTTACACTCAAAACCTTAGAAGGTAACCTCTACTAAGTTTCCTTTTACCGCTTATTGATTGTTTTGTAATTGAGGTGACCTAATCTTCTATGCCATAACTTAGACTCATCCATAGATGCTTTAGCAAATAAACGTGTTAAGGACCTATTAGGAATTACATCTTAAAGATCAAAACAATATATATTTTCCTTCCTAGGTACCCTAAGTTGTATAAACTTCTCATCATCCGCATCTTAAACTCGAGACAACACCACACACCCGCCAAAGTCCACCTTCTTATCACATTTGAGAAACACCAATAGATTGTACTTAAGTCCCTGTACTCAAATAGACCTTTTCAAAGTCTAAATTTCCGTTTCGATTGGCCTCTTCCAAGTATCTTTCCTCCCTTTGGATCATTGCCAAATGCCACATATCCTCCATCAAAGATTCAAAATCAAAGTTGCTCCCATCCCAAGTCATGTGCCCAGAGCAACCACTATCAAAACTCCTTTGTCTTTTAGCTCATCTTGTAGATTGCCCTACACATGCAATTAAAAAGTTAGTTCTTGTGGACCCAAGCAATATCGACTTGGGTCTACCGTGCATCAATATAATCAAATTTGTTTAGGTCCATTGATGCACAGTTGACATGATGTAAAACCTTGGTCTTAAGCTTCCATTGCCAACTTGTCGAGGCCTTAACAACATAAAAATGATTTCCAACCACTCGACGCTTATCACATTTGGAATTTTAAAACGCCTTTGGTATCTCGTGGTGATTTTTGGCTTAGCAAATGGTTTGATATTGCTTAGCCGTGTTTACACTTAGCTTAGCAAATGGTTGGAACCCATTTTGGAGAAGCATTGACAATTGATTTTGTATTCCCATTCCTCATTAACACTGCTCTAGGAATCATGTTTTTTTATAGGATGAGGGTTTGTTTTCTTTGAAAAGTTTTGGTGATTTACCCTCCTCCCATGATTCCAAACTTGTGGTCTGTTTTTATAACAATTTCTATGTAAATGCTCAAAACTACCACATGAAAACAAGCCTTTTTAACACATTGAAACTCATTGCCTAACCTATTTGAAATAATTCCATTGAAGTTTCTCGGTTTCCCTAGGTATATATCTTTTAACTGTTCCTAGGTACTTCCTTGTACTCTACTACTTTCTTAGCAATTTGAGCTCCAAATCTAGGCACAAGGTTGGCTTGCTTAGTATCAACTTTCTTAAGAGGTTCTATCTTTTCGTGTGTTGATACACTCTATCTTCCTCAAAATCGATTCCCAATCTTCAATGATGGGTGCATCGGATGACTTATCGAACCTATCTTAGGTTATGCATTCTTTTAGTCTCACCAGTTTATTGAAGCTAAATTCACTTCTAAATGAGAGCTCTTTTGGAGGTGGTGCATGTTGCATAAGGGTAGGTGGTGGCATATCATTGTAGCCTAGGCCAATTCCATCCTTGAACAATTTTTGACCTATTGGTTTATTTACTAGATCAGAAGCATATTATGTTTTAGCAACCCTAACAACATGTTTTTCTTTTCTTTTTAGGGCTTCTACTTTTACACTTGTTCTAGTTTCTCTTTAAGCATCTTAATCTTCCTATCCTTAAGATCAATTTCTCCACCTAGTATATTAATTTTATCAACATACTCAAACTCACATTTGATACATTAAGCTCTTCCACACTTTCTAGACCAACTCTATAACCTAGGTTGTCCATAGACAGACTTTCTACTTCTTTTCTTAAACTCTCGCTGATAGCTTTTGAGATTCTAAGTTATCTTGACATGACTTAAAAGAACAAGTAGACTCATTAGATACCTCGAATCGAACTAAGATGAAGCATATGCCATTAGAGCAAAGTTATGCTCTTTTGAAGCTTCACTAGCAAGAAAAGCTGCATTGGGTCCTTCTTCAATTTCATCACTCCGGTCATAATCACCAAGACCATCTTGAGCCACCAATAAGAAGGTGCACTCTTCGTGGTCTCTTTGATGCATTCAATCCTCTTAGGTACTCGACATTCCCTGCAAAGTGACCATTCTTCTTGCGTTAAAGCACTCCATCTTGCTTTTGTCAAATCCGCTCTTCTTTTACCATCATACTTGACCTGTCTTCCAGTCCTTCTCAAAAACTTCCTTGCTTGTAAAGTCAACATTGCCATTTGCCATTGAAGATTAATCTCCTCAAGATCATCAGGATCAATTTGATCCAGATCTTGATTCAATGAACACGGTAGTTAAATCGGCCAGAAAAGCACAAATTGCACCATCAACGACATTATCACTAATGGGTATTGTTTGCAATAGCCGTGGTTATACCATAAGCAGCAGTGGATACATCTTGTGTACTTTTGTGATTAGTTGAAACAAAAGCAAGGTTTTGATTAGCAGAAGATGCACCAACAATGTTATTCTGGACTCATATACCTTCAAGTTGTTGAAGAGATTGTCCAGAGTCATCTTTTCAAAGTCATCCTTGTTCCTCCACACAACAAGTATGCATGCCAGTGATAAACTTCGATGAACTTTAGACTAATATCTTCTTGAGCAACTCAGCAGTCCACCGACTTCAATTGGTGATAAGCTTTTGAAGTCTGTTATAGTGCCATCAAGTTTTTCTCCACTCAAAGCGTGAAGTTTTCAAACCCTGATGCTTGAGCATATTCTTCCTTGATTTCTTTGTAGCTTCACTACCAAAGAAACCTTGTCTCAAGAGCATCCAAGAACTCTTAGCAGACTCATATTGTTCAAAATCCAAAGCATATTCATTAGGTATTCCCATAGAGAGAATACTATGAGCTTTAATCTCCATCTTTCTTTTAGCCTTGTCAATCTCACTACCAATGGCTATTTCTTTGCCATCATCACCCTTCTTAGGAAGAGTATCACCTTTTTTCACAACATCCCGGAGAGCATAATCAATCATGCGAATATATTGCCTTATTCGCATCCTCCAGATTTGGTACTCACCATGCTTGAGCATGGGCACCTTGGAAGCAAAGAACCATGTGTGTTTCGTCAGACATCTTATCTTACTCGTTCAAAACTTAACTTGACCTCTTCTTGATTACAGTTTCTAGATCACAAGCTTTGATACCACTTGTTGATCCCAGTTGAGCAAACGATCTAATATAGAAACCGACTTAGAATAAAAGCTTATTAAGTATTACGCGGAATTTAACACTTAATCTTAAGAAGAAGAACAGTTAACATTCAACACTTCAATATTATTTATTATATGAATACTCTACAAAGATAGGGTTTTCAACCTTGAAGTGTATCGACCTTAGATATAAAACTTATGTATATCTAATCTAACCTAGGACCTCCTTTTATAGACTAAGGAGTCCTTTACATAATACAATACATAACCTACAAGATAAATATCTTTTCCATATTTATCTAATACAATAAACTAAACCGACTATACAAGACTAGTAGTGGTTACAATATATTATCCGTGGTTACACAATACTACTAGTCGTGGTTTGTCTTCATCAGTGGTTCCATCCTTCGTCTGCGTGGTTATATCAACTCTGTCCGTGGTTCCAGTAGTTAGAGTAATTCATGATTCAAGGAACCAAAAACCCAACCTTGATACACCATTCTCAAGAAACCAAAGTTTGGCGTAGTCTACCATAATGAACTTCACCATAACTGTTTCATGGCATGTAATAAACTTCACAAGTTTTGTGATCACACTTTGAAGAAGGTTCGGGGATCGGGTTAGCATCGGTTAAAGGAGATTCATGAATGCATCGGGTCACAAAAGCGGTGGAATTCGAGGGAAAAGAGGAATGTGAAGAAAATCATCACAAGGATTGATGAAAGGTTGTTTCGTCGCGATCAGATAAGTACTTTGGAGAGCTTCAGGGTGGACGACCAGTATCTCTCTAACAAAGCTATCAATGTCTAGAAAGAACTCCCTGCATTATTTTCGACCGCTGGTACTCCTTGATTACTTTCTTGATTAATATTTGGATGTGTTGATCTATATTATTATCTATGGCTTGTGCACACATAACAGTGTACAACTCGTACTTGTAATGAAAGGACCCCTAGTAGTATGCGCCTGAGTGCCACAATCCTATAAAAGGATTAAAGTTTACTTTTGAGTAAAACTTATCAAAACCTTCATTTTTCAAAGTTTGGCTCAAAAGAACAAGTACTTATCCTTATGTTTTTCAAAACCTCAAAAGTTAGTATTACTTGTTGAGGGGGAGTACTTGCTTAAAACCTTTGTTCACAAATGATTCTTCGTGGAAATCTTCCCACAAAACTTGAAATGGACATATTCGATATCAAAATTTCGTCAAAAATAACATTTATATGCCATTTTTTAGGGGGAGAAAAATTGTGTGATACAAATATGTTGTGAAAATTATGATTGAATCTTCGTGCTAAAGACTTAACCCATGAATTGACGAGTTCTGAATTGTCATACATCAAAAAGATTTGTCTTTCAAGACTTATCCAAGTAAATTGTACCTATTCGAGAAGCTCTTTATAGACATAAACTTTGACGGGTTTGACAACCTTTCGAGGTTTGTCCACACCTTCAAGGTAGTTATTAGAGCTAGTTGTCACCTAAAAGCTGACAATGTAACTCTTTAACTATTCAACGTAATCGTGTCTCGGGAAATTTTCTATCTTGAGTCGATCAATTCAAATGTGCGCTCTTCTCTCAGTGCGATTGGCCAAAACACTAAAGCACGTGTGGAGGGGGAGTATTTCTGCAAAATACAAAACTCTCATAGTGGTACAAAATATTTTTTTTACTCATAACCACTTTGAGAGATTTTCATGAAAATGGTTTTATGGCAACATAGGTTAGTCATGGAGTTATAAGGTGACTAAAGTTAGGAATAAACGTCCTATGATCCGCCAGAATAGGAGGGATCTACCCAAGGACACCACAAATAGTTAGAACTTAGAAGTCCTTAGGTATGATTATAAAAAGGAGAAAATGAGAATCGAAGAAAGAAGGAGTTGAAGAATTAAAAAGGAAAGTAAAGAAAAGGGTGAAAAGAAATAGCCCTCCAAATTATTCAACTTAGGCGAATCGTGGTTCAACTCATATGCTACTGGTTGTCACTAGATGACACCGGTATTGAAGATAAAGTCGCCATGGACCCATGGACGCATGCACTAAACCTTCTTTGCCACTCAAGTTTCTCTCAACGGAAGCTTGTTTCATTCTCACAGGAACCCAACGTGAACTATCGGCTTTCTCTTAGAGATTGTTGGTATTGAAGAAGGAGACCCTCTCCTTAGTCTCCGCTTAGGAAACCAAAGCACTATTTAGTCTAGAGCCACGAGATTCATCAAAAGATCTTTTAGGAACACTCGACATTTCATCACTTGTCGCTTCAACAATAAGGATAAGTGATACTATTCTAGAGTCCTACACAGATCTTAGCAATCTATCGAGAACATTTATGAGGGATTCACAACCGTGATCCTCGTGATTGAATGGAAATTGCCTTGCGGTCAACATCAAACGGCAATTTCTAACGGAGTCACTTGTAACTCCTTGTGGGTTACGCTTAGTGTTGTCTCAAACGGTCTACGATGGTGAGTATGCTGGTGTACCTCAATGACTCACCTGTAGGTGTACCGGTACATTGTGTTATCCTACTTGAGGACTCCAGTTCGAGAACGCCCTTTGCTAGAATTAGAGATGTGTTTTCACAATATGTTGTTAACACGCTCGAAGTTCAAACTTGTAAGTGCTGGAAATCCCGCCAAGGAGATTCCTTTCAAGAATCGAGTCCTGAAGATGTGGGTCATTATTTGAACTTGTTCAATGTAATGCCAACTGTCCCTTATGGGATTCGGACGGCTGATTCACCCGACCAAGGTGAATGGAATCAAGACATTCATCAGAAGAACAATCGTAGTGGTCAACTCTTTAAGAAACGACCACAATGATCGATTGGTGTTTATCACTAACCCATTCTTATGTTTTCTTCTTATGGATGCTCCTGGGAGATGATCGTGCAGATTCTACACATGCTCATACCAACAACAACACATATTGAAGTTCTCTCGAAAGGCAACACAAAAGTCAGAACGATTCTTCCTCAAAGCCAAAGAATCTACAAAGTATAAAGACTAAGAGAACTACATCTATCCTAATATCCAATGTCAAAGAGCGTGTGAGCATGTTGGAGAAGGACGTGGAGACACCTGAGCAACGAAGTATACCTAATGCAGATCACAACAACATAACATCACCATATCCACACCTGAATAAAGAACAAAGATAAAAGAAGACGTCAAAGCTGAAACTTTAAAGAAAACAAGATCCTCACACTGGGGAGATTGTTCGAATCAAGGAACTTCTTCTCACAAGAAAGAAGAATGTCAAAAGACGTCAAAGCAATTATTACATCAGCACCAACAACGTTTCAAATTACTTAAGTCATTAATTACCAACACTTAGGGGGAGATTGTTGGAATCACTCCTAAACTATATTTCAAGTGTTTGTAATTAACATGTAATAGGTTGCTTAATTAGGCTTTTATGTTTGTATTAAAGGCAAGGCTTATGTAGAAAACCCATAAGCCTTGGCCCATATCCAATAAGGAAAGGAAGGGAACTTTTGTGTTGCCCTAGTTCCTTTCCCAATATAAAGACATGTAAACCTTCATTTGAAGGTTAGTGGTTCACTTCATTCACTATTTATGCATAACACTTCTCTTATTCATACGTGTATTGTTTGTGTGTGTTCATCCGATCTACATCTTATCTTATTTCTAACATATTGATGCTTGTGTTACAATATGGTGACCTAACAGTTTTGTTCGGGCTTGAAAGTGTACCACTTCTCTCCGCTCGTCGATGCCAGAGGCGTAGTCCCAAAAGCTTGCTCGTGGAGTCTTGTGCAATCCTGAGTGTCGTGAGGACCACTACATAACTCACAAGGTAGAGTGATTTTTTTCACTTGATGTGAAGACTTAGGATTTTCGTAAGAGCTCATTAGGAATTTGACTTGATCTTCAAGATCGAGCATCATACAATCAGAAGTTTGTGAGTCAATGGGAGGCAAGGAGATTTCCTTGACGGTTTTGGGCAACTCACGAGGATCATTCCATATTTCGTTGTCATATTGGGCAAGGTCCTCTATTATACCCCACGATTCTTCCACGGTGAGATCACTAAGTTTTCCACCGGCCGCTTGGTCGATGGATTGCTTAGTGGAGAAGTTGACATGATCGTAAAAGATTTGGATTTAAAACCAAAGATTGATGCCATGATGAGGGACTTTATGGAGCAAGTCCTTGAATCGAGTCCATGCCTCATAGAGAGATTCACCTTGACGTTGTTGGAACATCAAGATTTCATTCCTAAGTTTGGTAGTTCTCCCCGGTGGGAAAAATTGGGCAAGGAAACGAGTAGTGAGATCATCCTAACTTGAGATGGATCCCAAGGAAGTCGCTAAGCCAATTACTAGCTTGGTCCCGTAGAGAGAATTTGAAGAGACGCAAGTGCGTGGTCTCCCGAGTAGTAGCATCAAGGTCGATGGAATCGACTATTTTAAGGAAATCCTTGAGATGCTGATTAGGATCTTCGGAACGAAGTCCATGGAATGCACATCCGTTTTGCACCAACCGGATGGTATCGGATAGCAAGGCCGTAGTTTGAGCTTGATCGGGGAGCTCAATAGTGTTCCTATAGCCTTGGTGGCTTGGCCTAGAGTATTCACCAAGAGTACGGCCTCTTGTGGGGACAATGATTGGCGGATTGATGAGTGGTGGCAGGTTATCACTTTCCATGAAGAAAAGTGATGGGGCTACGAACAAATTCACAAAAAAGGGGGATAGACTACGAGGAAGCTAAAAATGAGAAAAAATCTCACTTGATAGGAATTAAGCAAGGAAACCCAAAAGAGATAGAAATCTAACTAGCTATTCTATTCTCCGACAGCGGCACCAAAAACTTGATACGCGTATAACGCGTTCGGGGTCAAAGGAACTTCCTTTTCGTCGAGCAAGTTTTTCAACACCCTAGGCAGTGAACCTAATCGTTGTAGTGTAGTATTGGGTAAGCCTCGGGTATTGATACCGTTCTCTAGGGGAATAGGAATGCTAGTAAGAGATGTACTACGCTAAGGTTTGAGGTTGAGGAAAATTATTTTTTATCTTTTTATAACTTTTTAGAAAGCTAAGGGTAAAATCTCGGGGGTTTGGATTTGGGGGTTTGGTACTTCTACTGATTACTCTACTTATCTAATTATCTAAACTAAGGGGTAGTCTATGTCTATTGATGTGTATTCGTATGATGATTAAAAATGTGTGTACCTAGATACTATTACTCCCTAGTTATCTTTTATTGGTGGTTGAATTGTCACGTCCTTATTCTTAACGCGTTGTGTCTTCTAAGGTCGTAGGGTATGCTTTTATCCCTAACTCTTTGAGAATACCTTAAGGTTATTTCCTACGAGATCTCTAGGATTCATAAACTAACACTAAGGTTATATTTGGATATTTAGCCTACAATTATGCTAGGTGGTTATAAACTAAGGATCACAAAGATTACTCAAGCATTAAAAACACAACGATGACCTAGTGCAATCCTAAGCCAGTTACAATTAAAATAAGAGACAACCAATCAATAATTAATAACTAGGTTCCATAGTTCTAAGCAAACACACAAGAAATTTAGCCGGACATGTTAAACATGCAAGCACACACATACAATTGAAGACATAATGAAATCAATGAAGTAAATTACTTATCTTGATGTAAAATAGGGTATGAGAACCCTAAGATACTGTCCAAACCAGACCAAAATCGTTTTAGGTTTTTACTCCACAAGTCTACCTCTCTAAAGTCTGAAAATTCAATTTCTATATATAATTTTACATATGCGACGGCGTCACCTTATAGTTGGGACGCCATCAGATCGCCGCCATTAGGGTTTCGTCTTGGCCAAGTGTTATTTGGAAAACAATGGACAAGTCTCATGAGACACTTGTTTAACCTTAAAAATGGGAATACGACTTTGCTCTAGTTGTTTAATCTCGCGGTCTATGACTTCAACAGGTTTGTAAGTAACTCATAAATCAAAACATGAATGGTTTGTGGTTTGGCCGTGTGCTATAAAGAGAGAAAGAGAGATAATGGGAAAGTTTCTAGAGAGAGAAAATGATGATATTAAATTAATGTGAAATATCCAACCCTCTCCCTTGGTGGGAAGAGGGTATTTATAGTCATACAATAAATGCCCCTACGGGCTGTAGAGCGGGTTGACAATGGGTAAAGACCCGACCCGACTCCACGGTGATACTTTAACTAAACGTTTACTAATAATAATACGACCTAACTAGAGCTAGATGATACTCGGGGTGACCCCAAAAATTACAATTTGAATTCTAGCTTCCTATCACATGAATTTAATTTCCTAGCTTGTAGTCTTTGATTCTTCAAATTCCGCACTCTTTGTACTTCCAGTAGTGATATTTGAATATTTCTTGGCTTGGGTGATCTTTGAGCTTTCTTCGAGATCATCGGCAATCGTAAATCTCTAAATTATCCTTTGTTGTATCGCCTCCATGTGATGTTGTGACTTTCGGACCAACATGCTCACACCTTGCTGGATCATGATATTTTGCATCAGAGTTGCGGAAGCAGTGTTATACGTCTTTCAATTATCATGATTTCTTTGATGATGAGTATGAAGTGTGAGCATGTGGTTATGAATTGACATCTCATTGACCATCAGCTGCAACCATTGGCAGTTCCTACAAACAACAGTTAGCAATAAACACACAAAAGTGTCTTTGCTCACTTTCGTTGAATATGGTTGCAAGAACCACAATTCCCCGTTAATCAATATAAATACTTCTTGTGATCAGGTAGATTTCTGAAGAATCTCTAT